>QPMI01000586.1:0-22959 GCA_004431415.1 Cyanophora paradoxa | reverse complement strand
GGCGGCGGGTGGGGACCCAGGCCATCTCGAAGGCGGGGTCCAGGTCCAGCACTCCCAGCGGCGCCGGCTCCGCCTCCGCCCGCCGCGGCGGCCGCACGCCCCGCTGCACGCCGGCGCCCCGCCCCGCCGCGTTGCGCAGGCCTGCGTGGCGCTGCGGGCCCGGCGGGAGAGCTGCAGGCGCTCGCCGATGCCCGTGCGGACGGGGCCGCAGCTTCGAGGTCGATTGAGCACGAAGGCGCCCTCCCGCTTGATCGTCTCCAGGCTGGTGCCGGCCTCCGCCTCCTCCTCCTCCTCCGCCTCGCCCCGCGCGGCCGCCTGCTGCATCACCAGCGGGACGCCCTCCACGGGGACCTGCCCGGGAAGCGCCGCCTGGGCCGCTCCCCGCGCACCGCGAGCCAGCGCCAGATCGCCGCGACCTCCTCCGCCTCCTCCTGCTCCCGCCCCGCCGGCCCCGGCACGCCATCACCAGCCGCTCGAACGCCGGCAGGCCGCCCGCCTCCGCTGGCGCCAGCGGCACCGCCGCCCCCGAGGACGAGGAGGAGGCCGCCGCCGCGGCCGCCGCCGCCGCGATGGCCGCCCGGCTGTGTTGGCCGAGGTGGACGAGGAGGAGGGCCCGGCGGCGGCCTGGCGGCCGCGGCGGAGCGGTGCGGCCCCAGCGCTCGGCGAGCCAGGCGCGCATCGCGAGGGCCGCCTCGCCAGGCGTGCCGGGGTACACCTGAGCCTCGGACCTTTGCGGCCGGAGAGGGCCGCCAGCTGGCGGGCGAGGACGCCCCGCGCCGCCCGCACGTTCCCCGCCCGCTCCTCCATCCGCTGGTACGCGCCGACACGCCGGCAGGCTCTGCCCCGCCGCCGCCGCCGCCGCGTCAGCCGGGCAGAGCGACCGGCGGCAGCGCGGCTCCGGGGGGCGGGGGGCGGCATTTGGGGTCGCGGCGACGGCGCACTCGAAGAGCTCGCGGAGACGTCGTAGCGGCCCAGCGAGGACTCGAGCAGCGCCCACGCCTGCAGCAGGTACACGTTGCGCGGCTGGAGCGCCAGGCCGCAGCGGAAGAGGTGCCGCGCGAGGCGCGCGTTGCCGGCGCGCTGCTCGAGGCAGCCCCAGCGCTGCCAGATCGCCGGCTCGCGCGGTTCGGCGACGGCGCCCCGCCAGAAGAGGTCCCGCGCCAGCTCCGCGTTGCCCCGGTCCGCCGCCTCCAGCGTCGCCCAGCCCTGCCAGCAGCGCCCGTCCCGCCAGTTCGCCTCCGTCCCCAGCCGAGAAGACCTCGGGCGGCGCGCGCCGCGCCCTCTCCCGCCGGCGTGCTCCAGCTCGAACTTGGCCCACGCGTGCCACACCAGCGCGTTCGAGCCGTTCGCGTTCACCGCCTCTGCGCGCGTGCGCGCTTAGCGGATGCAATGGGCGGCGCCGCGCGCGGGCGGGGCGGGCGGGCGGGGCACCCATGAAGAGCTCGCGGGCGCGCTCCGGCTCGTTCTCCGCGGCCTCCATCAGCGCCCTGCAGCGCGTCGTGCGCCGCGCCCGTCAGAAAAGGAAAGGAAAGGAAAGGGAGCGAGCGGCCGCACCAGGCCTGGTAAGTCGCAGCCGAGCGCGGGTTGGTCCGCACGCCCCGCTCAAAGAGCCGCCGCGCCGCCTCGATGTTGCCGAGCCGCTTCTCCATCAGGCCCCAGCTCTGCCAGATCTGCGACGGCGGCGTGCGCGTCGGCGGGCGGCGGCCTCGGGCCGTGTCGGAGCGGGGCGGGCCGGCGGGGCGCACGTGGGGGCAGTCCTGGTCGAGGTACGCGGACTGTTCGAAGAGCTCCCGGGCGCGCGTGAAGTCGCCGGCCCGCACCTCCATCTGCGCCCACGCGACGTACACCGGCGCGTGCCGCTTGTCCGCCACCGTCGCCGCGTCGAAGAGCTTGCGCGCCCGCCCCAAGTCCCCCGCCTTCTCCTCGAGGAGGGCCCACGACTGCGCGCGCCGCCCCGGTGGGCCCGGGCGCGCGGCGGGCGCTGCACGTGCGGCGGCGCACCTGCCAGAGGTGCGCGTTGTCGGGGTTCGCAGCCGTCGCCTGCTCCAGCAGCTCCCGTGCGAACGCCATGTCGCCCTCCTTCTGTGCCATCGTTGCCAGCAGCAGCCAGCGCGGCCCGTCCTTCGGGTCGTAGTTGAGGGCCCCGCCGGAGCTCCCGTGCCGAGCGTATTCGCCGTGCGCTTTCGCGCGCGTCTTCGCGCGCCATATATCCCTCATCAACGTTGATCTTGAGCGGAGCGAGCGGCTCCTGTGGCTCAGTCACCGGTTCGGGCTCTGCACGCGGCTCGTGCTCAGGAGTGATTAGGGCATGCAGGCTCGCGGGCGGCGGACCCGGCGAGGGAGGCGCGGCAGGGAGGAAGGTTTGGGCTCTCATCGAGCTTCAGCAAGCGCTTGAGCGAGTCGAAGAGGCGCCGAGCGCTCGACGGGCTCCGCCGTGGTAACTGCCCGGCTGCGCTCCGGCGGTGCGGTGCAAGGCAGCTCCCGAACCGGCTCTAGAACTAGGCTGCCTGATGAGCGGAGAGACCGTCGCGCACGCCTACTCGGTGCCGTAGCGGCCGCCGGGAACTGGCAGACTGCTGAAGACGAACTGGGGACCACCGGCGCCTCCCGCAAGACCTCCGGAGCCGCGCTGCATGCAAAGGCGGCGCCCGCACTGGCCAGCGGGCCTTGGATCCGCCGGTCATCACAAGCGATTTCACTAGACGGGTTACAGGGGCCAGAGCTCGAGCTCTCCGTCGGGACCGAGCGCTTTGCCCATGCGCTTGGCTTCGCTTGAAATTGTACTTGCGTTTCTTGCGGACTCAGCGGAAAGCTGCCGCACAACTGCCGCGCGCCCAAGGACTCTGGCGGCTCTGGCGGCTTTATGATCAGCCTCGCTCCGCCGTCCACGACCAGGTGAACCGCATTCTACGACGCTCGGTTGCGCACATACCGCCGCGCAGAGTTCCACGGCCACACGCACACGCCGTACGCGCGCGCGCCGCGACAATGCGCATGCGCATTGAGGACCGTTGACGTTTGAGGACCGTCTGGATCTGCTGCCGTCCGCCTCCGGATCCGCGCGGCTGCGCATATGCATGCGCATATATATATGCGCATGCGCGCATGCGGCCGCGGCCAGGATATCGATGCCGCGCGCCGGGTCCGCCCGTCGCGCGGTACCGGTAATCCGTCCGCAGCTCGGTTCTGGTTTCGCTTCCCCGTCTGCCGCGTTCCTCCCCTAGGCCTGTCTCTGCTCTTCACGGCGAGGTCGATCATCATCGGATGTCATGGCCATGGTGCCAACTCGAGCTTGCCGCCGGCGGCCCCGCTCAGCGGAGGCCCGACCCAACACGGCCCCTACAGCCAGAGGCACGGGGCTGGCGGTCCGCGCCCGCTTCGTCTCAGCCCGCAGGGGCGCGCCGTGGCGCCGGCGCCGCCCTCCCTCCGCTGGACGTCGTCGCTGTGGTCGATTGCTCACCCGTCCCTCCCGCCCCGCCCGGCCGGCCGCCCCGCGCCCACGGCACCCGTCTTAGGCCTGGACGCCCCGGCCGCCCGCCGCCCCGCCCCTTCCCTCGCCACCGGCCCCCAGTGTCCCCTACAGCCCCAGGCTGGGAAGCGGCCCGGCCCCGCGCGCCCGCGGCCCGCCCCCCTCCCTCGCCACCGGCCCCAGTGTCCCCTGCAGCCTCAGGCTGGGGGCGAGCCCGGCCTGGGCCTCCAGCGGTCACTGACCTCGCGCCGCCTCTTACCCTGCCTCCCCATGGCCACCTCACCCGCCCCGACGGCCGCCGCGCCCATGCACCTCCTGGCCTCTCGCCTCACCACCCAGCGACCCCTTCCGGATCCCCCAGGCAATTGCAAGCTTGCCGCCAGGCTTCTTTTGTAATACAGATTTTATTGCAGGATTTCGGCAAGGTATGCGAACAACGGTATACGTATGCGAACGGTATGACACACTCTGAGACAAGACATTCTAGGCTAAAGGATGCTTCCTAATCATCCGCACGATCAAGCAAAGTAAACTGAAACGCGTGTGGTCAAGTCTACTCAGTCAGGTCTAGATCTATCATAGTATAGCTGGATTCAATGATCATGCCATGATGATGGAAAATTTCAAAGTTTTATTCTAACTGCATTCGGACCTAGCCGTCGAGAAGCACACGACTCGACGACTGTTAGAGTTAGCTATATAGGGACCTCATGCGCGTTTACGTACGCGCACGTGGCTTACATGTACAGAAGCGCTTGAGCTGTAGCTAACATCAATACATACCGTGAGTACATAAAAAAGCCAGCATATCAGCTGGGACTTGCGGCTCGAAGCTGCAAATAAATACCAATTTACAAGTCACGTTTGAATCAATGCATAATTACATAGATATAAACTCTTGAAACGACGTCGACGTTGACGGCTCCGATCCGACAACGATAAATTAATCACTACCTGTATACACCTGCTCTAGCGTGGCGGGGTATGCGCATGAAACGTGTACGGAGGCGATAAAAACTACAGAAGGCGGGCGCGCTGCAAGCCTGCAGCGCGACTGACTGCACAGGCGCGGCCGAGCGTGGCGGCTCGGACTGCAAGCTAAGACCAACTAAGAGCGAATTTCAAACGAGTTCGGTAATAAAGAAATTCGGAGGATCCGGAGATCATGATCACTGAGAACTCGCGATCGCGACGAAGGCGGTTAGGCTGCAGAGGCTAGGGGCTCAAGGATTCGAAAGGGCGTGGCGTCGATCGCGGCACCGGCGCCGGCGCCGGGACGGGGCCCGGGGGCGGGGCTCAGAGATGGAGGTAGGCGCCCTGGATGACGAGGGGGTCAGCGCAGGCGTGCATCCCCTCCGGCTCGGAGATGTCGGGGGCCGGCAGGTCCAGCGGCAGGCCGGCGGCGGCCGCGGCGGCCCCGGCCTTGCCCGAGGCGGCCGGGCCCGTCGAGGCGGCGGCGAGGTACGACTGGAGGTACCTGCGCGCGGGCGCTCTCAGCGGCCGCAGGGGCGGGGACGCCGGCGGAGGGGGGAGGGGGTGGCTGGGGCGCACGTTGTGATGTCGTCCATCTGGACGCCCCCCGACTTCTCCTCCGCCTCGCTCTCCTCCCCGTCGAAGTCGTCGCGCGCCGCCCCGCCGGCCGCCGCGGCGGCGCGCATCTCGTTCAAGCGCTGCTGGATCGGCTGCACGAGCAGCTTCCGGATCGCCCCCGTCACGTCCTTGACTGCGCGCGCGTCAGCCTCGGGCGGACTTGAGCTAAACATGAAAGGGGCGGGCGGGGCGCACTGGAGGCGGCGGGGTTGCGGTAGAGGACGGAGCGGGTCTCGCGGAGGCGGCCGGCGGCGCGGGCGATGGCGGCGTGGTCGAAGCCCGGGACGCGGTTCTGGACGACGATGTCGGCCTGCTCGGTCCAGCGGGTGACGGAGCGGAGCTTGCGCTGGGGCCAGCGGGTGATGCCGTGGGAGCGCAGATCTTCTTGAGGACGGTGACGCAGACGCCGAGGCGCTTGGCGACCTCCTGGATCGGGAGCTCGAAGTTGGCGACCAGCTCCTCCCGCGTCACCTTCGACCCCGACGGCGGCATCGCCTGCCCGTGCGCGGGGGCGTCGGCCCGCGCGCGATCGCGAGGGGCGGGGCGGGGCGCACGGGGGCCGTGCGGGGCGTGGCCTCGGCGCGGGCCTGCTCCACGGCCATCTGCTGCTGCAGCTTCACGCGCTGCGCGCACGACAGGGGCCGGCCCGTCAGCGCGGGCGCAGTTAAGACGGGTCGAATCAGAGGGGGGACCTGCTGGGCGGCGAGGCGGCGGAGGAGGCCCTCGTCGAGCTCGAAGGGGAGGGCCCCCTTGTACACCGGCCGCACCGGCGCGGCCTTGGCCCCGCGCGCGGGGGCCGGGGCGAGCGCCGGGGCCGGGCGGGGCGGGGCGGCGGGGAGGAACGGGGGCGGTCGAGGGCGAGGGTGGCGGCGCGGAAGCCGCCGGGCTGAAGGCGCCGCCGTGACCGAGCCATCCTCGGAGGGCTCCCCGTCCGACGAGCCCGAGGCCGTCTCGAGCTCCGCCGGCAGGCCCAGCGAGCCGGCGGCCGCGCCGAAGGCGCCGGTGAGGGCCTGCGGGCCGCCCCGGGGCCGAACGCCTCCGCGAAGGTCACCGTCTCGAACTTGCCGCCGGCCCTGCGCGCGCGCGCGAGGCTCGGGCCCGAACGATCGCGGACCGAAGGTCGAGGGAAAGAGGCGGCTCACTTGGAGAAGGTGGCGAAGCTGCAGTCGGAGGGGGAGAAGGCGGGGAGGGGGGCCGGCGGGGCGGGGTTCTCGGCGGCGCCGTAGAGCGTGTCGAGGTCCGTGGTGAGGGGCGACGCCGAGGGCGCCGGATTGCTCCCGGGCCGGATGAGCCAGGGCGGGAGGAACTTGCCCTCCGCCCCTGCGCGCCCCCCCGCCGGCGGTTCGTCAGCCCTGCACTCCGGGGCGGATTGCGCGGATAAAATTCGCGCACCGTTCTTCTGGATGCGCTCGAGGTAGGCGGCGTTGACAGAGCCGGACATGACGAGGCTGTGGCTCCCGGGGGCGATGCGGCCCAGCGCCGGCGACGCCGGCGCCTCCTGCGGCGGCGATGCCGGTCAGAGGCGGGCCATGGCCAGGCGCGGCCGGAATTTTGAAATTTTCCAATTCATGTAAATCGATCGGAGTCGCGATGGCGATCGAAGGCGGCGGCCGCGGGGCGCACCGTGCACGCGGGCTCGAGGGAGTTGCGGCGCTTGGCGGGGCCCGGGGCCGCCGCGGTGGTCTCCTGCTTGCGCTTCCCGGCGAGAATGTTGGCGGGCAGCTCGCCCCCGTTCATGCTGGGGAGGGACTGCGAGCGGGCGCCGAAGCCCGGCACGGCCGTGGGGACCGCCTGCATCGGCACGGCGAAGTAGAGGAAGCCGTTCTGCGCGAAGGGCGCCGGCGCCGGCACGGCCGCCGCCGCCGCCTCCTGCTGCCGGGCGTGCTCATGGTCCTCCTCGTCGGCGAACGCCTGCGGGGCGAAATTTGAAATTTAATCCTCGCGATCGGGCGGGGCGGGAAAACGTTGAAAATTGAGCTCGCGGACCGACAGGGAGAAGGCCGGGGAGCGGTCGAGGGTGTCGTGCGGGGAGGCGGGGCTGGAGGGGGAGTGCCCGGAGGGCGGGCGGGCGGGGCCGGCCGGAGCGCGGGCTCGGGGGGCCGCCCGGGAGCCCGGGGAGCCGCCGGAGCCGGGCCCCGGGGACATGGCGAGGAAAGAGAGCGGCTCCACGTCGAACAGCGAGAGGGTCTCGGAGTCCAGGGAAATACCGAGCGTCGCCTCCGCGTGGTGTATATGTGCTGCCTGCATCGTGCTGAAAAAGCGAGCTGCGATCTCTCGCAAATGCTGCGTATACGCAGGTGGCGATACCGGTTCAGAATCTGCGGGCCGAGTGCGCAAAAAGGAGAATTCGAATGAGTCGGCAGCCGCCGCTGCCAGCCGGGCACGCGCATGCGTAAGCTTATATAATTAAAGGCCTGCGTGCTGACTTCTAAGATGCCCCTTCAGCTTAAAATTGAAGTTAGGCTCCGCGATCCGCCGTGCGTAGAAGCGCGGAGCGATAGCGCGCGGGGCCGGCCGCGCGGAGATGCGTAACCGTGAACTGCGCACCGGCCGCGAGCGATTTCGAATTTCCTGCTGGCCCTAGATCGGGAGACTTCGGTAGTTCGCGCGGGCTTTTGCTTTGCGCTGCTGCTGCTGCTGCTGCTGCTGCTGCTGCTGCTGCTGCTGCTGCTGCTGCTGCTGCTGCTGCTGCTGCTGCTGCTGATGATGATCTGATGCTGACGCCTGCGCCTCTGCGCTGCTGACAGTAGGTCTAAAGGTCAAAAATGAAATGCTCGCCTCAGGGGCCTGGCCCCGGATTGACCGTGTCCACCGGCACGGCGAGTCGCCCGCGATATCGATATCGATATCTATCTGCGGATTCTGCGCGTGCCGCGTGCGCCGGCGCACTGGCGGCACTGCGCATGCATGCCGCAGTGCGGCAGCTGGGAAATTAATGAAGGCCCGCTCAGCGGCTAGGTAGTAGGTACTACTAGGCTAGTAGTACTACCTACTGTAGGACGGCTTTTTTAGCCGTCGTTTTATTTTGCTGTTAATTGCCGAGAGGCCGAATTCGGCAAAAAAAAAGGGACGGCAATGTTTCTGGGGGTAGGGAGTTTCCGAGGCCCCCATAGAGCGAATGTCTGGATTCGGCAATTTATCACCACGGCAATTCCGGTTTGGGCGAATTCGGCAATTTTTCACCACGGCAATTTAAGCCGTCCTACAGTAGTAGGTAGCGCTAGCGCTGGGGGCCTGGGGCCGCTGCGCGCGGCTCAGCGGCTGCGCCGCTGGCCCCCGGCGCTGCCAGGCTGGGCCGGCGGCGCCGGGCGCCGGCGCTGGCCAGCTGCCAGGCAGTGCCAGCCTGCATGCCACTGGGCCACTGCCTGCCGCAGTGCCAGGCTCTGCCAGCCAGTGCCAGCTGCAGCCTGCAGCCTGGCACCTGCATGCGCAGGCTGCGCAGCCTGCGCATGCCTGAGAGGCTGACTCAGTGAGACTCGGTGCGGCTGGGCGGAATCCGGCGGATCATCGATATCGGATAGACTGGATAGTCGCCGGAAACTATGCATGCGCATATGACACTGTATACGTAATTATATATCCGCGGCGTGTGACTCGGTGTGAGTCGGTGTGAGTCCGTGTGACGCCGTGTCTCGAACCGTTAACGTACTACCGTAGTACCGTACTAGTACGGTAGAACTTGCAAGTTTTGCGACTCCGACCGAGTCCGCCGGGCCGACGTCGACGGGCCGGCGACGGCCTCACTGAGTCATGATCATGGAAACTATGCGAATCCACAATACTCATCCAGCCCGGCAGCCTGATGATGCAGGCCCGCGCGCGGCCGGATTCAATGATTCCAGCAGGCTAATTTCCAGCTGTAGACTGTAGTGCTAGCGGCTAGCCTGGCACTGGCTGGCAGGAATCCCGATTCCCGATTCTTGATCATGAATCCCGAATCCCGAATCCCGATTCAGGTTTGAATTCGAAGCTTTACGTATACATGTGCACGTGGATAACAGTGGATTCAATGTTAACTCCAGCCTGCCAGCATGATCCGATGGCCATATCATCCGCGGCCGGATAATATTAATATATTTACGCCGCGAAATTACGCGAAATTACGCGCAACGTACCGTGCACGCGTGGCCCAGACTTCCAGTGCGCATGCACGTGGCACCGTGACACCGCGGCGGCGGCGGCGCACCGTGAGTCCCCGATCCGTGACCGCCGGTCCGCCGCGCACCGCGGCGCACGGCGGATATCGGACGATGAGTCACCGACGACTCACCGTGGCACAGACTCACTGAGTCACAGCTAGAGTCACCTGATCATATGCACATATAGGGGGCGCTTCACTAGTTTATAATATATACTGCCGCAGTGCGCTACCAAATTACTGCGTTGAAGTGCGTTCCATCGATCGGCCTCGAAAATGCATTATTTGTTAGCAAAGGGGGTAATTTTAATACTGCGCTACCAAATTACTGCGTTATAAAATTTTTGAGCGCAGTAATCAATTGCAAGATATGGTAGCGCAGCTAGCTAGTAGTACGGTCAGCGCGGTAATTAAGAATTACACGGTACTCGGATATGCAAATTAAACGCTCGACGCTTCAGTTCGCCGCGGCGGGAATCGCCGGACCGGATTCGCCACTCCTTTTGCGGGTACAGCGATTTCATCTCGAATTCGAATCGCCGTCAATAGGGATTTAGCATGCATATGATCAGGAAAACCCAACCGCCTCGAGCCAACCGTTTTCGAGCTGTCGGGCCTTGAAGCCAGTCGATCGAGCTTTCAGCGCCTCCGAGTCGGTTTGTTTCCGCAAATGTGCGTGACGTTCGCCGTTTTCAGCGTGACGTCCCGGTCACGTCCGCTGCCAGTTCCTGGAATCCTGGCAACTTCCTGCACGTGTACGTACGGTGAAAATCATGAAATATATATATGTACATGTGTTATGAAACTTTTTTTTTACTACACTTATTAGCTAATGCATCATGCGCCTCATGATGGCCCTCATCATCGCGATCGGCCCTCATGGGCCGGGCCATGCATCATGCATGTACCGTATGGCCCGGTGCTAGGCTATACGTATACGTATACGGGGTCCGGCCGGCGGCGGGTGCTCTCTAAACTGTATACCGGTACCCCAATTGCAAAGGTTCCCGCTAAAGGCCTAGGGCAAGTTTGCAAGTTGCAAACTTGCTAGCAAGCGTGTCAACGGTGTCATGAATCATGATCATGCGTGACTCGAGCTCAGGCAGCGTGAGTCTGCGTGAGTCTGCGTGAGTCAGCGTGACCCACATATATCTGCATTGCCTCGGAAGTTTTCGGAAGTGCATGCGCACAATGCGCATGCGCCGCACATGTAGCTATATAGGTACTCGAGCTCGCGATCGGCGGAACTTTGCAAAATTGGAAGCTGCAGAAGTTTTGATCAAGTTGCCAAGTTGAATCTTGAATGGAGTTTCATGGTTTCACCTTGCAACTTGCAATTGGCCACGGCAACTTGCAACTTAAATAAAAAATTATTGCGGGATTTGCGGGCCGGGCCCAATTGGGGGGCATGCATATGCGCATGACATGCGACTCGTGATGCGAGTATGCGAGAGTCAGAGAGTCAGGTTACAGTACGCATCTCGGATCATGGGATTCATGGCATGCCGCACGGCCCGCACCGTGGCACGCCGCATGCCGCATGCGGCATGCCGCATATGCGCGCGGCGTCGACTTTGCAATTGGCGCCATGCTACGTATACCGTGATCATGTATATACGTGGGCCTTTGTGAAGCGTTGAGCTCTCGAGCTTGCCCCTTCGCTGTCAATGCATTGTTAACCCTCGGAGGTTGCATGAGTCACGCGTCGCGGAGGTTTGGGTGTTATATTGCGATCAGGTACACGCTGCACTAACAGGGGGGCTAGCACTAACCGACGCGGGGAGTAACAGCCGGTGTACCCCTCGGGGGGCCTCCCGGCCTCTAACGATGCTCAGGCTCTAACTGAATGCTGTACCCCCCGCTGTTACTGCCCGAACCTTCCGAACTTGCGTAATTCGGCCTCGCCCTGTACCCAGTGGCTGTGTCGTCCATCCATTCGCGTACCTCCCTCTGACGCTTGAGTGACTCACGCTGCTCGGGGTAGGGGAGGGGGGGCCTTCGAGGCGGGGTGGGGAAGGGGGTACGGTGGCAAAATTCAGCCACTCGGGGGTATGCCGAATTCGCCGTGAACGATCCTCTGCGGTGTGAAATACCGGTCGCTGCTCACGGCCAAGTGGAAGAACGCGCTCCTGAGCCCGGAGAGGAAGCGTGGTTGCATGAATGGCTGCTGGAGGGACTCGTCGCGCCAGGGGGCTACGAAATCAATGATACGCTGCTGTACCTGCGCGGGCAGGGCAAGGATCTGGCTCTTGCGGTTCGCAAAGGCCGTCCACAGCGCTTGCAGGTCGGCCCAATCGCCGTTCAGATCCCTGCGTTCGCGCCTCAGGTACGATCTCGGGTTCTCTGTCATACCCATCAAGCCCGCGCCCTGATCATCTCCCTGTCCGGGAGCTCTCGCTCGTCGTGGAATTCGTCTCTAATCCAGCGCACAAGGTAGAGCACGCGCTCCATGAAGTTCTCCGCCGGCGAGCCGCCCCTGAGGACGTGCGCCTCCCCTCCAGCACTGCGTTCGCATCCTCCAAGTCCACGTTCCGCTGTCGAATCTCCCCGTCCAGGTCGCCGTTGTTGTACAGCACGTCGGACTCGCGTGTTCGCGCCATGCTCGCGGCTCGGTGAGAATTTATACCTGTACCCCTACTCGCGGTCGGGGTACCTGTCGCCGGGCATCAGCCTCGCGCGCTTCCGCATCTCCGCCTCCCCGGGTAGCCAGTTCTTCGGGTCGTTGCTCCACTCCTCCCATTCGCGTATGTCCGTCTGACGTCACGCGGGGCGGGGGCGTTTATCGGTGGGGCGGGCGGGGCTGGCAGGGCCTGGCGCGGGGGTTGAGGCCCTGTTCCACGAGTACTCGGGTACTCTTCCCATCCCAGGGGTACCAGATTCATCGGAATTGGCTCAACTTCGAATTGGGGCTTTTTGACGTGATAATCATAGTTTGTGACATACGCCGTCACAGCCGAGCGCAAGCGCGAGAGGTCGCGCAAATTTACGTCGTCCCATTGCGAGTCCCTTGCCTTCGCGTACCACTCGAGGATTTGCATGCGAATGTGGTCCGGGAGGGTCGAGAGTATGCTGAGCTTGGAGCCCAGGGCGAACCAGATGCGCTTGAACTCGTCGATAATCCTGCCCTCGTCGTGGCTCCGAACGTAAAGGGCCCCGCCAGAGTTGTAATGCGTGTCTAGCCACCCTGCCCGGGCCAGCTCTAGCACCGGCCAGGGTTGGCGCTGTCGATTCGGTCGCGAGGCCTGCTCTACCACCCAGCGTCTAAGGTCCTTGACCTGATCTATGAACTGTGCGATCACGTCCCTGGGCGCTTCCTCTGCATCCGACATTTGCAATTGCACACATCAAGAAATTCTAAACGCTACTGCGAGGCTACGCTATGCATACCGATACAAATTGCGAGACTTTGCAACAGGGGAGCGCAGCGTGGCACGCGGCGCGCCGTGAAAAACTAACTGCATCTAATTTTGCGGCTGCGTGCGGCATAAACCCCTGGAAATCCAGGGCCCGCCTGTGGGCGGAGCTAAGCGGGATAGCGGAGGAAAACAACTTTGACAACCCTGCCCTAACCTATGGCATGACTATGAGCCCCTCGCGGTCTCTCTCTACAAAACGTCGAACAACAACGTGGACGTGCAACATACTGGATTGCACGAACATAAGGAACTGCCCTTCCTGGCGGGCAGCCCGGACGGGCTGATTGGAAGCGATCGTATACTTGAAATAAAATGCCCCTACAAACAAGAACTCTACGAAAAGGTCCCAACTTATTACATGCCCCAGCTCCAGGGCCTGCTGGACATAACGGGCCGCGAGTGGGCCGAACTTTTTTGCTTCACTCCTCTGCGCGTGCAAACGTGGTACGTCAGACGGGACGAGAGGTACATCAAGCTCATGAGGAAGTGCTTACATCTATTTTGGATGCACGTCAAGGAGGGCACGCCGCCCGAGCCCTACAGCGATCGAATGAAGTCAGAGAACCTCAGCGAGGAGCAGGCGGCGCTGCGCGAGTTTAAGTCGTACGCCCTCCTCTAGTGTCCGGACCTTTCCAATACTCTATATGATTATTGGGAGGGTCCGGACACGGGCCTTCTTGGCGGGCAGGAGGTGGGAGCCGTTGAGGGCGCAATCGGCGCCGTGGGCGCACCTCTCTCCGTAGGTGGGGCAGAGGGCCGGGGGCGAGGGCGCCGGAGCCAAGGGCGCCGGAGCCGAGGACGCCGGGGGCTGGAGGAGGCGGTGAGAGGGGCCGAGGAGGAGAGGAAGGGGGAAGGGCGCGGGCACCGGCGCCGGGACGAGGCCCTCCTCCAGCAGCCGCATCTGCGCCTCCTTCGCCTTCTCGTCGATGCGGGCCTCGAACGTCGCCCAGTTGAAGCCGACGGCGTCCGCCTCCGCCAGCTCGGGAGGCCGTGCTCGTCGAACGCCAGCGCGGGCCGCCCGCTGAAGCCGAACGGGGCGGGGGGCGAGAGCGCGTTGTCCCCGACGCCCCAGACGGCGCTGAACGCCGCATCGTCCCAGCGCGCCTCCGCCTCCGCCTGGCCCTCGTCCCTTGCCTCGTCCACCTCCTTGGCGGAGAGCGACCCGATCTTGATGATGGAGGCCTGGATCAGCACAAACTCGCGCTGGAAGAATTGGACGAGCGGGATGGTAACTGCGGGAGAGGGGGTGAGCGGGGAGAGCGCGGGGCGCAGGCCAAGGGCGGGGCGCAGGCCAAGGCGGGGCGGACGCACATTCGATGCCGTAGGCCACCTCCTTGATGTAGCGGCCCCGGCGGCCGATCTCCTTGGCCAGCATGCTGCACTCCTTGCGCGCCGGGTGGCCGTGGCCCCACTCCATGGCGATCATCGCCTTCGCCAGACGGACGCCCTCGATGTGCCACTCGTCCATCAGCGCCTCCAGCTTGGCGCAGATGCGCATCCAGAAGAAGACGCGCTTGAGCTTGTCGCGGTCGAATTCGGCGTCGCCGCTCTTGCTGCCCCAGTCGCGCAGGTCCGTCTCCTCCGCTTCTTCACCTTCTCGTACCAGCACTTGATCTTCTCCGCCTGGCGCTGGAACTCGTCCGCCCGCGCGTGAGAACGTCCGACTCCTCCTGCGCTCCGAGGGCCCGGGGTCAGGGAGGAGAGGCGGGCTAAGCGGGGCGGCGGCGGACCGTGTGCGAGAGCTCGCCGACGATCACGGAGATGGCCGCCGAGAGGATCTCACGGGCGCGGGCCGGCCCGTTTGGGTGGCCCTCGCGCAGAACCTCCTCCAGCTTCAGCACGGCCGTCCGCGCGAGATCGCGGTGGCGCTGGCGGGTCTCGTCGCTCCGGCCCTGATCCACGAGAAGCTGGAGCTGGGGCCGCATGCCGGAGTCGCAGACGCTGGCGTACTTCAGAAGGGCCGCGCAGGAGAGCACCTTCTGCACGCTGACCAGCCAGTACGCGTAGCCCAGCGGGCTCTCCGCGCTCGGGTTCTCCCCGACCTGCGGACGCGACCTTAGCGCGCGCAGGGGCAGGGAAAGGGGAAAGGGCGGGCTCTCGCGCACGTAAATGTCATCGGCGCAGGAGAGGAACATGTGATCAACGACGTCGAAGAAGCCGCCGGACGGGAGCGTGCCGACGCCGTGGTACGCGCCTTGGATGGTCTCGCCGGCGCAGATGCCGGCCTGGACGGTGACGGTGTACTGCGAGGCCGGCGGCCCTCCTTCACGTAGACGAAGTTGAGGTCGTACTTCTTGGCGTACGTCGGGTTGATGCGCTTGGTGACGATGACGTAATCGCACCGAACGCCGAGGCCGGACGGGCTGGCCTTCTCCTTCTCCGTCACCGACGCCAGGCACTGATCCCGCGCGATCAAGAGCTGCAGCGGCCCGCGCGTGAGCAAGCGCGGGCACGCGAGCGCAGGGAAGGGCCCTCACCCGTGGGCGCCGCCGCTGCCGGATTTGAGGTCCGCGAGGAACTCCTTCTGCTCCGGAGTGCCGGAGAAGATCGCGCGCGGATGGAAATCGCGATGGAGCGCGATGCTGTTGAAGCAGCCCGCCGCGCATTGTCGGACATCAGCAACAGCGCCACATCGCCGTGCGTGAAGCCGTACTTCGCCTTCACATGCTCCGGCAGCTCGTGAATGCTGTAAGGCACGATCTGCGCGCGGGCACGCGAGCCGGGCATGTGAGCCGGGGCCGAAGCGGTGCGGGCGAAACCGCGAACCTCGTTGAACTTATTCACCGGCGTGAACTGGCCCTTGGTCTTCAAGCGCTTCGGGTGGCCGTCCGTGTTCTGGATCTTCTTCAGCCCGCCGAACGGCTCGAAGCGCGGCACGCCGGCCGAGTTGAACACGCTATCGCAGGTCATCGCGTTGAGCGCCTCCTCCGCCGACAGGCTGCCGAGATCGCGGGCTATGCTGTCCTGCTCGCCGGGCTGCTGCTGCTTCGCGCACGAGCGGAAGGTCGCCGCCTGCATCGCGAGTGTTACTGCCCGCGATGTCTCAACGGATTCCGTTCAACGTCGTACCCCGCTGGCTTGTTCCCTCCCCAACTCGCGAAGACTCAGACTTGAAGCCCGCTTCCCCCCCCTCAAAATGCGTACCCCCTTGGGCTCGAACCCCGGTCGGTTTCTCGCTTTTTTTTGACTGCCCAGTCCGGCGATGCAATGCAGGCCGCTCGTTCAAATCGGCTGGGAACTTGGCGCCAGAACCTTCGCAGCGCGCGCAGCACTCCCAGCAGAGCGCGCGCAGCACCGGCGGCAGCATCGGCGGCAGCAGCATGTCTCGGCTCGCGCTCCCTCCGGAGATCCCGGCTAAGCTGGCGAAGAACACGCTGTACGACGTTCTCTGCGTCGGCGACAGCTTCGGCGTCGATTGGACGGTGTTCGAGGCCGGTATCAGCGACCAGGCGAAGGAGGCGCAGGCGCGTGCGCTGGAGGATGGCATGCAGTTCAGCCCGAACAGCAAGGATGTGCTGCGCAAGACCGAGCTGGCCGAGCGCAAGCGCAAGCTGGCCGCGGCGCGGACCTTGAACCTCGAGGGCGCCCCCGGCCCGTCGGTGCAGTTCTCCATCGACTCCGTCCTGTCGCGGCTGCGGCTCGCGGAGGTGCTCGCTGCCTCTTTCTCCCTCGCGCGCCGGCTCGCAGCGGCTGAGGCGCCGCCGCGCTCGCAGACGCGGACGTGCGGGCGATGCACGCGGCGCTGAACATGACGGAGGAGAACTTCGACACACCGAGCAAGCCGAAGCCGGGCGCGATTCCGACGCCGCCGGCTGTTCGCGGCGCAGCGCCTGCGGCTGCTCATGGCGCCGTGCCCCGGCACATCGCCAAGGGCGAGTGGCGCACGATTGGCCTGCTGGCGGCCCGGAGGAGTTCTACTTCAACCGCATGGCGGAGGCGGCCCCGCACCTGCTCTGGCTGCTGGTGCTCAGCTCGGACCCGGCCTACACGCCCGAGGTGCGCCCCCGGCCGCCCGTGCAGCCGCGGCCGCCCCTCCCCGCCGACCCCCGCCGGCCCGCAGAGGCTGGCGAAGGCATCATGGGCGTCGAGGCGCGCTGCATCATGCGGAACAGCCGCGCGTTCATCACGCGCCACGAGAGCTCGGCGGTCTGGGGCGAGCGGCCGGACACCGGCGTCCTCACCGACGCCTACGCCATCCGCATCGTGCTGGAGGCGGCCTGCCGGACGTGCCGGGACCGCCACGGGCGCCAGGGCATCTGCGCCTTCGACCTGGTTCCTGAGTTCGAGGTGCCCGGCGTCACCATCGGCGACCGCGTGCAGGTGCGCCGTTTCTATTTGGATGCTATTTAGATGCTATTTAGACTATTTAGATGCCATTTAAACCCCCTCGCAGGTCATCCGCCGGTGCTCGATGCCGGACTCGCACGGGCGGCCCATGATCCACGGCGCCGTGAAGTACGTGGTGCCGCGGCGCACCCTCGCCCTCACCTTCTTCGTCCCCGTCTTCGACAAGGCGGCCGCCGCCGCCGCCGCCGCCTCCCGCCCCCGCCCCATGCTCGCGGCCGCGGAGTCCTCGGATTCCGACTCGGATTCCGAGGCGGAGCGCGAGGCCGAGGCCGCCGCCGCGGCCCGGGCGCTGGACTTCACGAGGAGGAGCTGGAGCGGGCGCGGAGCCTGCCGCGCGCCGGCCAGGCGATGGCCGCGGCCTTCCAGGCGGCGATCGGCGAGGCGACGGCCTCCGCCTCGGGCGCCCGGGCCGGCGGCAGCATGATCACGGCGGAGGGCCTCGCGCGCGCCATGCGCGTGGCCCAGGCCCAGGCCCAGGCGAAGGCAAGGGCAAGGGCAAGGCCGCCTACATCGACCTGCGGTTCGAGGAGGAGGAGGCGGGTGCCCCGGCGGCGCGGCGCGATCTCGGCGAGGAGATGGAGGCGGCGGCCCCAAGGCGGCCGGTGCGCCCTCCCCGCCCCTAATTTCTGAGCCTAGGGCGTTCCAGAGGCGCAAAGGAATGACCCTGCCCACAGAGGAGGAGCTGGAGGCCGAGCGCGAGATGGAGATGGAGGCCGCGCTGGCGGCGGCGGCGGACGCGAAGGCCTCGCGCGAGCTGGAGGTGGCGGAGGAGTACGCGATGGAGCTGGAGCGCGAGCGCGAGCGCGAGGGCGAGCCCGATGCGGAGCTGGCGGCGACGGTGGAGGCGGGGGCGGGGACACCTTCGAGCCCGAGCCCCCGTCGACGAGTTCTACCCCTCCCGCCCTCCCCCTCCCTCGACGGCGCCCCGCCGCCGCCCATCGAGGAGTTCTCGGACGACGAGCCCGGCGACGCCGGCCCCAGGCCGCCCCTCGTCCCCCCGCCGCCCGCCCGCCCCGTGCCCCCGCCAGCCCCGCCTCCGACGTCTCCTGGCGCCCGAGCGGCAACCCCTCGGCCTTCAGTCCCTTCCGCCCCTCGCAGCCCTCGCAGCGCCCGCCGCCTCCGTCCAGGGTACCCCTCGCCCGCCCCATCCCCTCGCCGCCGGGGCACGCCGTCGCCACGCCCGCCTCCTCCCTCGGCCACATGCCCCTCCGCCCCCTCCGGCCCCCGCGCCGGCCGCCTCTCCCGCCGGGCCCAGCAGCGGCGCGAGCGCGAGCGGCAGCTGCTGCGCGATCAGCGGCGGAGCGGAGGCGACCACGACGACGGCCAGGCGTCGGAGAGCGACGGCGAGCCGCCGCGCGCCACCAGGCTGGAGCTGCGCGGGCGGAGCTGGCGGTGCAGCCGCGCGAGGCGCCCGAGATCGACATGTCAAGTACGACGACGTGACAACGTACAGCAAGGACAACAAGTCCAAGAAGGAGGCGGCCATTCAGGATGCGCTCCGCCTCTTCGTCAAGAACAACGTGCGCCCCGCCCCCCTTAGCTGCGCGCCCCGCCCCTTAGAGCCGGAGGCGGCCGTGGCCCAGCTGCTTAAGGCGCTGGGCCGAGCCGCCTTCGGCCGGTGCGCCCCCTCCCGCGTTCGAACCCCGCTAACCCCTTTGCCGGCGCAGCGGATCGTGCGCCAGAGACCCTACGGCCCGAACTCCCGCCCACCTTCTACGTCGAGCTCCCGAACCTCTTCGTGTACGACAAGGTCAGCGCGAACAGGCACGCCGGCGCGGACGATGAAGGAGGTCATCCAGCTGCTGGCGATGACCTTCCACAAGACCTACGAGTCCAACCCCGGCTCCTTCGAGTTCACCTTCTCGAAGGAGGTGCTCTCGGGGCGGACGCGCACGTTCGTGGAGGAGTCCCTCCAGCTCGAGGACGTCTGCCCCGAGATGCCGTCATCCCCGGCTTCGCCTTCGCCTGCGACACGCGTGCGCCGCCGTACCCCTGCGCCCCGCCCGTACCCCGCCGACGCCCCTTGCGCAGATTTCGTGGTGCGGCGCCGCAGGACAGCACGGGCAGCGCCTGCGTCCTCGTCATGACGCACGAGGAGGCACGGGAGCGGTACGCGGCTACATGAACACCTGCTACATCCAGGGCGCCTGCCCGCGGGCATCGAGGAGGCGACCGAGACCTGCGACTGGCCCACCGTGTACGGCATGCTGCACCCCTTCATGCCCAACGTCGTCAAGCACCTGGCGGACAACGGCTACGTGACGGCCGACGAGTTCGGCTACGCGGCGGCCGTCCTCTACGCCTTCAACCTCGTCGGCCGTGGAACTTCTGCGACAAGCCCGTCTTCGACCGGGAGCCGCGCGCGGAGATCGAGCCGCGTCCGAGGGCGCCATGCTGCAGTACTGCGGCATCATCAAGGGCCAGTCGGGCACAGGCAAGTCGATGGTGACGCAGATCATGACGGAGTGCCTGCCGCCGGGCCGCGTCTGCGTCTACCGCCCCTCCAAGGGCTCGGCCTTCTCGAGCACGGCGGCGAGGAGGCGATCTGCATGGTGATGGCGGAGGGCCTCGACCCTAAGGCCTGCTCGGAGAGGAGCTCAAGATGCGCTCCGGCGACGCCTACTCCCGCAACTTCAAGAACGTCCGCGGCGACGATGTGCGCACCAAGGCGACGCGCAAGGTGCTTGTCATCGTCTGCAACAGCTTCCGCAGGTGCGCCCGTTCCCCTGCCCCCCTTCCCTTCCCCGGCGCCTTTCTCACTTGCCCCGGCGCAGCTCGAGAACCGCATGCTCGAGTTCTTCGCCCGCGTCGTCCTGATCCCCTCGACCACAAGCCGGCCAAGAAGCGCACCTACCTCCACTCCGACATCCGCGAGAACGAGCTGCCGGCGCTCATGGTCGCGGCCTTCACCTTCGCGTGGAAGATCATCCACGCGCTCTCCGACGGCAAGGCCTCCTGCATCCAGGCCTTCGAGCCGGCGTGGCTGCGGGCGCAGCGCCTCGGCTTCTGGCAGGAGACGGCCTCCTGTCCCCTCACCCGCTTCATCATCGCCACTGCGCCGTCGACCCACCACCTACGTCGCCGCCCGAACACGGAGGGCTACATGACGAGCGTCGCGGGCATCGTCGAGTACATCGCGCGCACGGAGGGCCCCGACACCTCCGCCGCCGTCGGCGCCGACATCGAGAACGCCGGCTGGACGAGACCCTCGCCGGCTTCGGCTCCTGTGCCGCCCTACTCCTACAAGCTCGCGGCGTCTGGCAGACCTACATCCGCGGCATCGTCCCCAAGGCCCCGCTCTCCTCGGCGAGAGCCAGCCGGCGCTGGAGGCGATCGCGATCCCCGTCGCCCAGTTCAAGGACCCGGCGCCCGACGTCGGGCCCTTCCTCGTCAAGCCCACACCAAGGCAAGGGCAAGCGCACCCGCAACTCGGCGCCGGCCTTCCTCCGCCCAGCCCCCCGCCACGGCCCCCAGCAGCGCCCCGGCCAGCAGCGCATCGACGAGATGCTGCCGCGCCAGTCCGGCCCGCGTACCCCCGCCTTCCCTCCCGTACCCCCCCTCCCCCCGCCCCCTCCTGATCCAAGGGCAGGGTACCCCGACGAACGGCGGCGCGGGCCGAGCGGCTACGGGAGCTCGGCCTCCTCCGCGAGCGCCGACGGCCCCAGCCCCTCCCCGCCCGGCGCCGTCCTCACCGCGATCCAGGCTTCGGGCCAGCAGGAGGCCGAGCGGCGGGCGCTGGCGGCGCGCCAGGCGCGCGAGGCGGAGAGCGGCGCCAGGCCTCTGGGCCCAGCGCCTGCAGGAGGCCACCGCCTTCCGCGCCGAGCTGGAGGCGGGCTTCCGCGCGGAGCGGAATGAGCGCGGCGGAGGCCGTGGAGAGCTGGCGGGCGTTCGAGGACGGGACCGTGGAGCTGGCGAAGGGCCTCGGCTACAGCTACCGGCGGGCGCCGGTGCCCACCTCGTACGCAAGGCGGGCGCGCGCGAGGCCTCGCGGGCAAAGATCGACGCGGCGGAGGAGCAGGCGGCGCGCGAGGAGGCGAGGACAACGCGCGCTTCCGGCACCTGCACCACTGAGGCCCGAGGCGGTATTTTTCTCAACCCTCCCTCAATTCGTCCGCGATGGCCTTCGAAGCTTATCCTGCCCACTACTCGCTAGGAGCCCTCGCCGCGACCCTCACCTGGCTCCTCGGCGGCACCCCCACGGCCTCGGCGGTCATCGGCGTGGGCTTTGGCTACGCCGCCAAGAGCCTCTACGCCCCCGGCTGCGCCTCGCAGGCGGCGGCCGGCATGCGCCCCGCCGGGCGCTAACTTTTCAAAGTTCATTCTCCCCTCCCCCTTTTCCGAGTTCCGAGTCCGTGGCGTTCCCTTTTAAATTTTCTTCATTCTCGTTACACGTTCGAAGATGTCGAGCGCGGTAGAGAAGCTGCTGTGCACGTGTTCAAATCGGATTCGCGATGCAGCAAGATCGGCGAGGCGGCGAGGGCTAAGGTGGGGCGGCGGCGGAGGGGCCCAGGGTGAGGGCGGCGGATCCCGCGCCGCCGTCGCTGAAAACGATCAAGGGGGCGGGCAAGGGCAGGAGCGTGGGGGCGCTGCCCCTCGTGGCGATCGCGCCGGGGCAGAGGAGGCGGCGCACGCGGCGACGGCGGCGCTGGCCGCGCGGCGCCAGGCGGAGGCCTACCCGTGCCTGGGCGGGGGCTGCACCGCCGCCGGCCGCCCCTACGCCGTGAGCGCCTACTTCGACGAGGCCAACCGGCTGAGCTGCCAGGAGCTGTGCGACAACCGCATGCGGCGCGCCGTGGACGGGCACCTGCCGCTGCTGGTGGCGCTGGGCGGCTCGCTCCTGATGGTCTGGTACCTGCGCGGCCTGGTCATTTAGATAGTTTTTTCGAAACCCCGGTTGGAAGCTAGCCAAGGATGAGCTGGCTCGATGCGCTGCTCACGAAGACCTTCGGCCCAAGGGCCAGCCGCGCCTGCAGTTCGGCGAGATCAACGCGGCGATTGGCGCCACGGTGGAGACGAAGAACCGAGAGAACGTCCTGCGCGGCGACGGAGGCGCGTGGGCCGACATTGCGGCGGGCGCCTGGGCTCCGCGCTCACCGCACCGGGCAAGGCGGGCCGCGCGCTGACGGACGGGGCCGAGCGCTTCTGGCACTGGCTCAAGGTGGCCGTTGTCATCGCCGCAGCGGTTGTGGCGGGTCTCCTGGTGCTCGAGGCTCGCGCGCTATTTTCTAAACGCTAGGTAAACCGAGCGAACCATGCGCGGCGGCTTTCCCCCCGTGTTTCCTTCGCTGAGAACCCGGTGGCGAACCGCAGTCGCCCCTACCCCCCTGGAGCCCGAGTGAAGCTGGAGCGTGCGAACGCAGTCTCCGTCAAGAAGGCCAAGCGCACGCTGGCGCTGGAAGTCCCGTCGCGGAGGATACGGAGAAGGTTGCATTCAACAAGCGCAAGACGTACAAGGCGATACGCGAGGGACAGCTGCTGCCCACGGACTCGGTTCCCGGGCTGCCGGGCACCACGGCCGGCGAGCTCCTAGTGCGCAACCTGCGCCTGCAGTACGTCTCCCGCCTCCGCCGCTCCAAGGCCAAGAAGGGGCGCCTGGACTCGGGCGATAGCAGCTCTAGCTCGTAGGGCTCTGTACTGTTTTATCAATGGCCTTTACCAGTTCCTGTTCCTATCCCAGAGCACGACTCGGGTGAAGGGCACGGTCATAGCGAACATGAACTCGGCGACTTGGCAAAGTTCATCAGGGTTCCCAGGCGGGGATCCTCCCAGTAGATGCCTCGCGCAGCGCCTCGTAGACGCGCATGAGGAAGCGCTCGTTCTCCGTCGCGAAGGCGTCGCCGGGCTCGTCGGGGTCGGGATCCGTGAGCTCGGAGTACTCGTCCGAGCTGCCCGCGCTCTCGCACCTGCGGCGGGTCGGGCGAGGGGTCGGGCATTCTTTGCTAGAAGGGCTAGAAGAGGGGACCAGAAAATCACTAGCAATCACGGGCGCCGGAACTCCA
>QPMI01000585.1:0-37018 GCA_004431415.1 Cyanophora paradoxa | reverse complement strand
AGCCCGGGCGGATGCCGACGCCCGCCGGCTGTTCGCGGCGCAGCGCTGCGGCTGCTCATGGGCGCCGTGCCCGGCACATCGCCAAGGGCGAGTGGCGCACGATTGGCCTGCTGGCGGGCCCGGAGGAGTTCTACTTCAACCGCATGGCGGAGGCGGCCCCGCACCTGCTCTGGCTGCTGGTGCTCAGCTCGGACCCGGCCTACACGCCCGAGGTGCGCCCCGGCCGCCCGTGCCCCCTCCCCGCCGACCCCCGCCGGCCCGCAGAGGCTGGCGAAGGGCATCATGGGCGTCGAGGCGCGCTGCATCATGCGGAACAGCCGCGCGTTCATCACGCGCACGAGAGCTCGGCGGTCTGGGGCGAGCGGCCGGACACCGGCGTCCTCACCGACGCCTACGCCATCCGCATCGTGCTGGAGGCGGCCTGCCGGACGTGCCGGGACCGCCACGGGCGCCAGGGCATCTGCGCCTTCGACCTGGTTCCTGAGTTCGAGGTGCCCGGCGTCACCATCGGCGACCGCGTGGTGCAGGTCGCCGCTGGATGCTATTTGGATGCTATTTAGATGCTATTTAGACTATTTAGATGCCATTTAAACCCCCTCGCAGGTCATCCGCCGGTGCTCGATGCCGGACTCGCACGGCGGCCCATGATCCACGGCGCCGTGAAGTACGTGGTGCCGCGGCGCACCCTCGCCCTCACCTTCTTCGTCCCCGTCTTCGACAAGGCGGCCGCCGCCGCCGCCGCCGCCGCCTCCCGCCCCCGCCCCATGCTCGCGGCCGCGGAGTCCTCGGATTCCGACTCGGATTCCGAGGCGGAGCGCGAGGCCGAGGCCGCCGCCGCGGCCCGGGCGCTGGACTTCACGGAGGAGGAGCTGGAGCGGGCGCGGAGCCTGCCGCGCGCCGGCCAGGCGATGGCCGCGGCCTTCCAGGCGGCGATCGGCGAGGCGACGGCCTCCGCCTCGGGCGCCCGGGCCGGCGGCAGCATGATCACGGCGGAGGGCCTCGCGCGCGCCATGCGCGTGGCCCAGGCCCAGGCCCAGGCGAAGGGCAAGGGCAAGGGCAAGGCCGCCTACATCGACCTGCGGTTCGAGGAGGAGGAGGCGGGTGCCCCGGCGGCGCGGCGCGATCTCGGCGAGGAGATGGAGGCGGCGGCCCCCAGGCGGCCGGTGCGCCCTCCCCGCCCCTAATTTCTGAGCCTAGGGCGTTCCAGAGGCGCAAAGGAATGACCCTGCCCACAGAGGAGGAGCTGGAGGCCGAGCGCGAGATGGAGATGGAGGCCGCGCTGGCGGCGGCGGCGGACGCGAAGGCCTCGGCGCGAGCTGGAGGTGGCGGAGGAGTACGCGATGGAGCTGGAGCGCGAGCGCGAGCGCGAGGGCGAGCCCGATGCGGAGCTGGCGGCGACGGGGGGCGGGGGACACCTTCGAGCCCGAGCCCCCCGTCGACGAGTTCTACCCCTCCCGCCCTCCCCCTCCCTCGACGGCCCCGCCGCCGCCCATCGAGGAGTTCTCGGACGACGAGCCCGGCGACGCCGGCCCCAGGCCGCCCCTCCTCCCCCCGCCGCCCGCCCGCCCCGTGCCCCCGCCAGCCCCGCCGCCTCCGACGTCTCCTGGCGCCCGAGCGGCAACCCCTCGGCCTTCAGTCCCTTCCGCCCCTCGCAGCCCTCGCAGCGCCCGCCGCCCTCCGTCCAGGGTACCCCCTCGCCCGCCCATCCCCTCGCCGCCGCGGGGCACGCCCGTCGCCACGCCCGCCTCCTCCCTCGGCCACATGCCCCCTCCGCCCCCTCCGGCCCCCGCGCCGGCCGCCTCTCCCGCCGGGCCCAGCAGCGGCGCGAGCGCGAGCGGCAGCTGCTGCGCGATCAGCGGGCGGAGGCGGAGGCGGACCACGACGACGGCCAGGCGTCGGAGAGCGACGGCGAGCCGCCGCGCGCCACCAGGCTGGAGCTGGCGCGGGCGGAGCTGGCGGCGCAGCCGCGCGAGGCGCCCGAGATCGACATGTCCAAGTACGACGACGTGACAACGTACAGCAAGGACAACAAGTCCAAGAAGGAGGCGGCCATTCAGGATGCGCTCCGCCTCTTCGTCAAGAACAACGTGCGCCCCGCCCCCTTAGCTGCGCGCCCCGCCCCTTAGAGGCCGGAGGCGGCCGTGGCCCAGCTGCTTAAGGCGCTGGGCCCGAGCCGCCTTCGGCCGGTGCGCCCCCCTCCCGCGTTCGAACCCCGCTAACCCCCTTTTGCCGGCGCAGCGGATCGTGCGCCAGAGACCCTACGGCCCGAACTCCCCGCCCACCTTCTACGTCGAGCTCCCGAACCTCTTCGTGTACGACAAGGTCAGCGCGAACAGGCACGCCGGGCGCGGGACGATGAAGGAGGTCATCCAGCTGCTGGCGATGACCTTCCACAAGACCTACGAGTCCAACCCCGGCTCCTTCGAGTTCACCTTCTCGAAGGAGGTGCTCTCGGGGCGGACGCGCACGTTCGTGGAGGAGTCCCTCCAGCTCGAGGACGTCTGCCCCGAGATGCCCGTCATCCCCGGCTTCGCCTTCGCCTGCGACACGCGTGCGCCGCCCGTACCCCTGCGCCCCGCCCCGTACCCCGCCGACGCCCCTTGCGCAGATTTCGTGGTGCGGGCGCCGCAGGACAGCACGGGCAGCGCCTGCGTCCTCGTCATGACGCACGAGGAGGCACGGGAGCGGTACGCGGGCTACATGAACACCTGCTACATCCAGGGGCGCCTGCCCGCGGGCATCGAGGAGGCGACCGAGACCTGCGACTGGCCCACCGTGTACGGCATGCTGCACCCCTTCATGCCCAACGTCGTCAAGCACCTGGCGGACAACGGCTACGTGACGGCCGACGAGTTCGGCTACGCGGCGGCCGTCCTCTACGCCTTCAACCTCGTCGGGCCGTGGAACTTCTGCGACAAGCCCGTCTTCGACCGGGAGCCGCGCGCGGAGATGGAGCCGCCGTCCGAGGGCGCCATGCTGCAGTACTGCGGCATCATCAAGGGCCAGTCGGGCACAGGCAAGTCGATGGTGACGCAGATCATGACGGAGTGCCTGCCGCCAAGCCGCGTCTGCGTCTACCGCCCCTCCAAGGGCTCGGCCTTCTCGGAGCACGGCGGCGAGGAGGCGATCTGCATGGTGATGGCGGAGGGCCTCGACCCGCGGGCCTGCTCGGAGGAGGAGCTTAAGATGCGCTCCGGCGACGCCTACTCCCGCAACTTCAAGAACGTCCGCGGCGACGATGTGCGCACCAAGGCGACGCGCAAGGTGCTTGTCATCGTCTGCAACAGCTTCCCGCAGGTGCGCCCGTTCCCCTTCCCCTCCTTCTCCCCGGCGCCCTTGCTCACCTGCCCCGGCGCAGCTCGAGAACCGCATGCTCGAGTTCTTCGCCCGCGTCGTCCTCATCCCCCTCGACCACAAGCCGGCCAAGAAGCGCACCTACCTCCACTCCGACATCCGCGAGAACGAGCTGCCGGCGCTCATGGTCGCGGCCTTCACCTTCGCCTGGAAGATCATCCACGCGCTCTCCGACGGCAAGGCCTCCTGCATCCAGGCCTTCGAGCCGGCGTGGCTGCGGGCGCAGCGCCTCGGCTTCTGGCAGGAGACGACCAAGTGCCCCCTCACCCGCTTCATCGTCACCCACTGCGCCGTCGACCCCACCACCTACGTCGCCGCCCCGAACACGGAGGGCTGGATGACGAGCGTCGCGGGCATCGTCGAGTACATCGCGCGCACGGAGGGCCCCGACACCTCCGCCGCGTCGGCGCCGACATCGAGAACGGCCGGCTGGACGAGACCCTCGCCGGCTTCGGCTCCTCGTGCCGCCTCTACTCCTACAAGCTCGCGGCATCTGGCAGACCTACATCCGCGGCATCGTCCCCAAGGCCCGCTCTCCCTCGGCGAGAGCCAGCCGGCGCTGGAGGCGATCGCGATCCCGTCGCCCAGTTCAAGGACCGGTGGCCGACGTCGGGCCCTTCCTCGTCCAGCCCCACACCAAGGGCAAGGGCAAGCGCACCCGCAACTCGGCGCCGGCCTTCCTCCGCCCAGCCCCGCCACGGCCCCCCAGCAGCGCCCCGGCCAGCAGCGCATCGACGAGATGCTGCCGCGCCAGGTCCGGCCCGCGTACCCCCCGTCTTCCTCCGTACCCCCCTCCCCCGCCCCCCTCCTGATCCAAGGGCAGGGTACCCCGACGAACGGCGGCGCGGGCCCGAGCGGCTACGGGAGCTCGGCCTCCTCCGCGAGCGCCGACGGCCCCAGCCCCGTCCCCGGCCCCAGCGCCGTCCTCTCCGCGATCCAGGGCTTCGGGGCCCAGCAGGAGGCCGAGCGGCGGGCGCTGGCGGCGCGCCAGGCGCGCGAGGCGGAGGAGCGGCGCCAGGGCCTCTGGGCCCGGCGCATGCAGGAGACCGCCGCTTCCGCGCCGAGCTGGAGGCGGGCTTCCGCGCGAAGCGGATGAGCGCGGCGGAGGCCGTGGAGAGCTGGCGGGCGTTCGAGGACGGGACCGTGGAGCTGGCGAAGGGCCTCGGCTACAGCTACCGACGGGCGCCGGTGCCCACCTCGTACGCAAGGCGGGCGGCGCGGGAGGCCTCGCGGGCGAGATCGACGCGGCGGAGGAGCAGGCGGCGCGCGAGGAGGCCGAGGACAACGCGCGCTTCCGGCACCTGCACCACTGAGGCCCGAGGCGGTATTTTTTCTCAACCCTCCCTCAATTCGGTCCCGCGATGGCCTTCGAAGCTTATCCTGCCCACTACTCGCTAGGAGCGCTGGCGCGACCCTCACCTGGCTCCTCGGCGGCACCCCACGGCCTCGGCGGTCATAGGCGTGGGCTTCGGCTATGCCGCCAAGTCCCTCTACGCCCCCGGCGGCGCCTCGCAGGCGGCGGCCGGCATGCGCCCCGCCGGGCGCTAACTTTTCAAAGTTCATTCTCCCCTCCCCCTTTCCGAGTTCCGAGTCCGTTGGCGTTCCCTTTTAAATTTTCTTCATTCTCGTTACACGTTCGAAGATGTCGAGCGCGGTAGAGAAGCTGCTGTGCACCGTGTTCAAATCGGATTCGCGATGCAGCAAGATTGGCGAGGCGGCGAGGGCTAAGGGTGGGGCGGCGGCGGAGGGGCCCAGGGTGAAGGCGGCGGATCCCGCGCCGCCGTCGCTGAAAACGATCAAGGGGGCGGGCAAGGGCAGGAGCGTGGGGGCGCTGCCCCTCGTGGCGATCGCGCCGGGGCAGAGGGAGGCGGCGCACGCCGCGACGGCGGCGCTGGCCGCGCGGCGGCAGGCGGAGGCCTACCCGTGCCTGGGCCGGGGGCTGCACCCGCCGGCCGGCCGCCCCTACGCCGTGAGCGCCTACTTCGACGAGGCCAACCGGCTGAGCTGCCAGGAGCTGTGCGACAACCGCATGCGGCGCGCCGTGGACGGGCACCTGCCGCTGCTGGTGGCGCTGGGCGGCTCGCTCCTGATGGTCTGGTACCTGCGCGGCCTGGTCATTTAGATAGTTTTTCGAAACCCCGGTTGGAAGCTAGCCAAGGATGAGCTGGCTCGATGCGCTGCTCACGAAGACCTTCGGCCCCAAGGGCCAGCCGCGCCTGCAGTTCGGCGAGATCAACGCGGCGATTGGCGCCACGGTGGAGACGAAGAACCGAGAGAACGTCCTGCGCGGCGACGGAGGCGCGTGGGCCGACATTGCGGCGGGCGCCCTGGGCTCCGCGCTCACCGCACCGGGCAAGGCGGGCCGCGCGCTGACGGACGGGGCCGAGCGCTTCTGGCACTGGCTCAAGGTGGCCGTTGTCATCGCCGCAGCGGTTGTGGCGGGTCTCCTGGTGCTCGAGGCTCGCGCGCTATTTTCTAAACGCTAGGTAAACTGAGCGAACCATGCCCCGCGGCGGCTCTTCCCCCCGTGTTTCCTTCGCTGAGAACCCGGTGGCGAACGCAGTCGCCCCTACCCCCCTGGAGCCCGGAGTGAAGCTGGAGCGTGCGAACGCAGTCTCCGTCAAGAAGGCCAAGCGCACGCTGGCGCTGGAGGTCCCGGTCGCGGAGGATACGGAGAAGGTTGCATTCAACAAGCGCAAGACGTACAAGGCGATACGCGAGGGACAGCTGCTGCCCACGGACTCGGTTCCCGGGCTGCCGGGCACCACGGCCGGCGAGCTCCTAGTGCGCAACCTGCGCCTGCAGTACGTCTCCCGCCTCCGCCGCTCCAAGGCCAAGAAGGCGCGCCTGGACTCGGGCGATAGCAGCTCTAGCTCGTAGGGCTCTGTACTGTTGTATTCAATGCCTTTACCAGTTCCTGTTCCTATCCCAGAGCACGACTCGGGTGAAGGGCACGGTCATAGCGAACATGAACTCGGCGAACTTGGCAAAGTTCATCAGGGTTCCCAGGCGGGGATCCTCCCAGTAGATCGCCTCGCGCAGCGCCTCGTAGACGCGCATGAGGGAGCGCTCGTTCTCCGTCGCGAAGGCGTCGCCGGGCTCGTCGGGGTCGGGATCCGTGAGCTCGGAGTACTCGTCCGAGCTGCCCGCGCTCTCGGCACCTGCGGCGGGGTCGGGCGAGGGTCGGGCATTCTTTGCTGGTAGAAGGGCTAGAAGAGGGACCAGAAAATCACTAGCAATCACGGGCGCCGGAACTCCATCGAGTCGCCGCGCCAGTACTTGTTGCCGGAGGCGAGCAGCTTCATCGGCTCGCCCGTCGAATCGTGCTTCCAGGCCTCGCCGTCCCAGAGGGCCGTGCCGCCGTCCTCTAGCTTGAGGCGGTGGCCCGGCTCGAGACGGTTGCCGTCGAGCATGCGGCCGGCCATGAGCGCCAGGTCCCACTCGGTGAGGTTGCGCTGCTCTGCGGGGGTGAGGCCGCGCTCGACGCGCTCGGGCTGGCGCGCCTCGCGCTCCATGCGGCTGAGGCCTACCAGGAAGAAGATGGGCAACGCAAAGGCCATGAGATCTAGCAGGGCCTCCATTGGGAAAGACTTAGAAAAGGTTCCGGACCAGGCCCGAGAGCTGCGGGCCCAGGCGCCGGGCGGCGTAGTAGAGCGCGGCCGCCGCCGCCGCAAGGATCAGCAGGCGCGGCGGGCCGCGCGCCGGCTCCTCCAGGGTCAGGTCCACGGTCTCCGGCCCGCGCGCCGGAGCCGCCAGGATCTCGGGCTCGGAGCAGAGGGACTTGGGCCCGCGGCGGCGGCGCTGCTTGGGCGCCGAGGCGGCGGCGGTGAGAAGGTCCTCAGGCTCCTGCTTGATACCTGCGCAGTCAGTAAAGTCCATGCTTGCTGGGTACCTTGGAAAATTGTGGGAGGCGTCCGGAGATTGCGAACGTAGGAGGGGGGAGAAATGACGCGGACGCAAAAGATTCCGTCATGGGTTTTCCGTCATGGGCTGGAACTTGGACTCGGGACTCGGCCGGGAATTCTCCTGGTAAGTTCAAGACTTGAACTCGGCGGGGTACCCCCTATGTCCAAATGTCCTAGTATCCTAGTAGTACTAAGTAGTACTAGCTAGGTGGTATCGATATCTAGCTAGCTAGCGCTAGCGCTTGCTTAATTAATTAACTGAAAGGTTGCGGAGGTTGCGGACGCGTCACAATTCCGTCATGGGTTTTCCGTCATGGGCTGGAACTTGGACTCGGGACTCGGCCGGGAATTCTCCCGGTAAGTTCGAGACTTGAACAAGAACGACGTACCCCACTTGTGACCGTTCTATACTACATTACAGTATTCATTGATTGTGAATAACGATAATGTCATAGCAACTTGAAATTACCTTCAAGTCGAATAGAGGGGTACAGAGTCGGTACGTTAGACTTGACAAAAACACGTGTATTTTTTTACGCCGAGTTTTGCGGCCGAGTCCCGAGTCCAAGTTCCAGCCCATGACGGAAAACCCATGACGGAATTGTGACGCGTCCGCAACCTCCGTAACCTTTCAGGTAAATGTCAGGTAACTTCAGGTTAATTAATTAAGCAAGCGCTAGCAAGCACTAGCTAGATATCACAGCTCTACCTTGCCCAAGTTGATGGTATCTAGCAAGGCCTGCTCCTCCAAGTCTGCACCACCACCGCCTCCCAGCGCTAGCGCTAGCTCGATACCGCCTCCGGCCTTGATCTCCCTTGGCTCCAGCCACCTGAGAGGCTCAGGCCACCTCCTCCTGGTGAAGCCGGTATCGTTGCTCTTGTCCAGCTTGAGGTAGCGGTAGGGCGCCGGCGCCGGCCAGTCCGGCCTGTGGCCGCTTGCCTCCTTGGCTATGTCCTTGGGCCTACGCGGACGCAGGTCGGCCTTGGCCTTCGCCCTCTGCAGGGGGCCCAGCGCCTTGAACTTCGGTGCCTTGGTCGCCGGCAGGGCCTTGGGCTGGGGCTTCTGGGGCTTCTGCGTCTTCACCGCCTTGGGCTTCGGCATCCTTGGCTGCTTCGATTTCGGCATACTTCTTGCTCATAAATGAGAAAAGCGCCTCAAAGTCTGCCTTTATCTCCTCCTTGGTCCAGGATGTCACCTGATCCGGGTCACCTGAGAACGGCGCATCGAACGCCACGTGGAGCGATTTGCAGGCCTGGGCAATCATTGGCTCGGGCCATGCCAGCTCGATCAGCTGAAGGTAGATGTTGAGGGCCTTGTCGAGCTTGGCGCCCTGGGAGACCAGCTGGGAGATGGCGGGCTCCATGGTGGGTAGACTAGCATCAGAAAATGGCGCCAAGTTCGAATCTATTTTTTTACCGGGAGAGTTTGGGCCCGAGTCCCAGGTCCAAGTTCCAGCCCATGACGGAAAAACCCATGACGGAATCTTTCGCGTCCGCGTCACTTCTCCCCCCCTCCTCAGGTGAGCGCTCACCTGAACCTCACCTGAACGGCCTCTATAAGCACGCGGCACGCGGCGTTCCCCTCACACTCTCAATCTCTCTCAACGCAACCAGCAAGCAACATGGCCCTTGTTGCCCAGTTCTTCGTCGAGGAATACACCGTGCGCGTGATCGGCGAGCCCATTGACCGCGAGGTGGAAGTTCTCAAGGACGGCAAAGTAGATGACTGCAAGGACTGCCCCGGTAAGATCCTCCTCATGAAGCTCTCCGACGATGGCTTCTCCTTCACCCTGGTCTCCTGCGCCAAGACCCAAACCGGACAGACGGCCTACATCGTGACCTTCTCCGCGGGGCGCCTTAACTGCACGCATGTTCAAGTACCCGAGTGGGCCTCGTTCTGCGCGGCGATCTCTCCCTCAGGCCGCTCCCTCGCCTACACATTCTTTGAGGGGTATCAGTGCAACATCTGGGTCTTGCGGAGGCAGATGGGCTCCCCCCAGATGAAGGTCGATCAGCTGCACCAGCAGTGCGGCTACCCCTTTAGCCTTGACGATAGGATGATTTCCTTTGATCTTGATGGCTCTGTATCCCTCTGAAATTGAACGCGTGTTTTCTGACTTCGTCTGAAGCTCACCTGACGCGGGGCCTTAAGAGGGGGCACGGGGCCTCGGTTCCTCACACTTTAACCGTAAGCCAACGAGAGAATGTGCGCCCCCAAGTACTTCACCTGCTGCCTGACCTTCGGCATCTTCGAGTACGAGGCCATGGAAGAGGATCTGGACGAGAACGGCGAGATCTGCTTCAACTACTGCAGGCTGCTGCGCAACATCTCGCTGGAGTGCCGCAAGGGCGACTGCTTCCAGCACATCATGCTCAATCCCGCCAAGAACGAGATCGCCCTGTACGCCGTCGCCAGCCCCAGCGCCAGATTTAGACTCTCGAATATTCGCGTAGCCGTGATCGAAGCCCTTCCCCTCCCCAGTGAGACGAATTGAACACGTGTTTTACCTGAATCACCCGAGCGCTCAGCTGAAGTCAGGTGGGGCGCCCTTTAAATATTTTCTAGCGCTAGGCTGATCGCACGCTAAGCTCAGACAACATGGCCACCGTCCGCAACGCCAACGAGATCGACCCCGCCAAGCTCGCCTTCGAGATCGACGCCACCGGCCGCATCAAGGCCAAGTACGACGGCCTGCAGGGCCTCATGATGTACGCGCCGCCCATGGTCACCATCAACCCCTGCATCAACACAGAGCAAGGCAAGGCGTGGAGCGACGAGAAGAAGGCCTTCGTCATGGAAGAAAACGGCGGATTCTACACGCTGGACCTCACCGATCTCAGCGCCGTCGACGGCCAGACGAACCCCGCCGCGGACGAGTTCCTCAAGCTGCTCGAGGCCCTGGACGCGAAATTCTGCGAGTTCGTGCAGCAGAACCAGGCCAAGCTCAAGGTCTCGCCCGGCCGCTCCCTCTCCAAGGACCAGATCTCGGTGCTGCAGACCCCCAGCGTGCGCATCAAGGTCGACAAGGAGTCGGGCCAGGCCTTCTACAAGTACCTCAACATGCGCATCCGCACCCAGACGATGGCGGGCAAGCGCAAGACCATCCCCGTCGTCGACATGTCCAACTACCTCATCACCGAGCGCGCCACCATCGGCACCGGCGACCTGGTGGCCGCCCTCGTCAAAATCGACACCGCCTACGCCATCCCCGAGGGCAAGTTCGGCCTCAAGTGGTCCTTCCTCGCCGTGCAGCAGTGCAAGGTCGGCGCCTTTCGCTTCGCAGGCCGCACGCCCGAGCTGGCCTTCAGGCCCTACGACAACGAGGCCAGCTTCGAGCCCTACCTAAACCCCGAGTCTATGTACGCAGCCCCCATGCAGTAGCTCGGACGAATAAATTGTGAATTTTTGGTGCAATTGATTACAAGCTTTTACACTCAAAGGCCGTTGAACTTGCCGCCCACCGCCTTGGGCTCCGCCGCCGTCGAGGCCGCCGCCTCCGTCACCTCCTTCATCACCTCCGGGTTCGCGTTCGCCGCGTGCACCGCCAGCACCGTCTGCACCAGGGCCATCCCCAGGCGCGCCTCGGGCCCCAGGGTCACGTAGCGCGAGTACTTGATCACCAGCTCCTCCAGGATCGGCTGCACCTGGTCCATCGAAGAGAGCGTCGCCTGCCCGAGCCCGTCGAGCTTCAGGCCGATCGGATCGTACGCCTTGTTCAGGTGCTCCAGCGAGTGCATGCCCGCGATCAGAAAGAGGCGCGCCGCCTCCAGCGAACCCCGCGTGCTCAGCTCGCGCTGAATCTCCTCGTACTCTTCCTTCAGCTCGTCCAGCGGCGTCGCCAGGCTCAGCTTCTTCGTGGACGTAAGCTCGCCCCCGAACGAGCGCCGGTACTGCGCGATCTGCCGCAGAACCTGCTTCTTCTCGTCCACGTCCACCTGCGCCTCGTCCCGCGGCCGCTCCTGCAGGTCGATTCCCAGCGCCTTTTTCACGCTCTGCTCCTTCTTCTTCGTCATTTCGATGTGCTCCTGCACGCTGAAGCTCGCGCCCTTGCTCGGCGCCGTCGGCGGCACCGCGGGCCCGTCGCCCGGCAGCGCCATCCTGTCGGCCTTCGGCGCCTTCTCGCCCTTTTCCTTGCCCTCCTTCGCGGGGCGGCCCTTCTTCCGGGGCTGCGGGATTCCCACGGGGTTCGGCCCGTCCACGGCCAGCGCCTCGAAGCCAAGCATCGCCGAGGGGTCCATCCTTTACGCCTGCCCCTTAGAAATATTTTTCACTCCGAGGTCAGCTCGACGAAGAGCTCGATGTAAAGCCAGAGCTTTTCGCGCAGCTCGGGCCCGCTGCCGTAGAATAGCGAGCGCACGGCCGAGGCGTACTCCTGCGGCAGCCTCTCGAAAACCGAGTCGTCCTTCGCCTTGATCAATTCCGCCTCCGCGTTGATGTGCCTCCTGAACAGAACGATGACCGCCGTGGCCCGATGCCGCGCAGCGACTGGATCTGCGCCCGCACCCCGGGCTCCTTGGCCTCCGGCTCCAGCAGGTCGAGGAAGCGGCCCCAGCGCGCCTCGATCTGCTCGCCCAGCGTCGCCTCCGTCGCTGCCATGTGCTCGCGTGGGCCTCAGAAATTACTGACCGGGTCGGAGGGCCCGGGCTGCTAGGTCGTACATCTCCGCCTTCCGGGCGTTCGTTTCCGCGAGCATGGTAATCTGACTGTTCTCCGTGTTCCGGACGAGGGCCTGGAAGGCTGTCTGAATTGCAGTCTGCGATGCTTCGGACATACCGGCCACCGTCCCCCTTGCACGGAGCGCTTCCATGCGCCCTTTCTCGAACGGCGTGGCAAGCTGGTTGCTCTGCAGCGCAGGGAGCGGGTTGACGACGCGGGGCAGCAGGTTCTGGTCCGCGTAAGGCGTGGCCGTGGGCAGGGCCGGGCCGCGCGTCCCCGGCTGATCGAGGAGCATCGCCCCAAACGGATTGCCCCGGCTGAAGTCCACGTCGTTGCGGCCGTAGGGCTTGTTGACGGCGCTGCTGATGTTGGCCGTCTGCGCGTTGAACATGGGCGATAGATCGGGGGTGTAGCCCGCGCGCAGCCCCTGGGGGTTCGCCTCCGTCTGCCCGTAGCGGCCGGCCGGCCCGAGCAGGTTCTCCTTCTCGATCTCTTCCATCGTCTTGATCCAGCCGCGCTCGCGCGCCCACTTCATGACGAGATCATCGTAGTTCATCGGGAAGAAAACCTTCTGGTACTTGTCGAAGCGCTGAATTTCGATATCCTGCTCGATCATGTTCGTAATTCGCTCCAGCAGCTCGGGGTAATATTCCTCGAGCATTTTGGCGACGCCCGGCTGCTTCAGGCCGAAGGCCGTCATCGCCCACTGGTCGAAATCGCGAATCATGATTTCCTTCCGCAGGCTGAACGCGTTCTCCACATCCTCCTCGTTGATCGTGCGGCCGGGGTTCGCGTTCTGCAGCTGCTGTCGGATGCCCATGCGCATCAGCTTCTCCATCGAGGGCGTGTACTTCATCGCGGGCAGGGTCTTCGTTTCCCCCCCGCTGAGCCCCAGGCCCCGCGCCTTATCCTCGGGCGTGTAGATGTCCGCCTTCGTCCCATCTACGACGGGCACCTCGGGCATAATCGTGCCCGGAAGGAACTTGTTCACGATGCCGTCCATGTCGGCCTTCAGGTCGTTCTTCAGCGACTGGCGCTGCTTCTTAGAGCCCTCCCCAATGTCCATCATAGAGTGGCCCTTCGTCATCGTGCCTCGGTTAGGATCCCAGTGGGAAAATTTATTGGTTCACATCGGCCTACCAAGCACACCCTGGCTAACAAGCAATCTAATGGAAGCGGCGGTAGGCGCCGCCGTTGGTGAAGGTGATCTCGTTGTAGTAGCGGCAGTAGATGTCGGCCACGGGCTTGGCCTCCGACGTGTAGGTCTTGAGCGTGGTGAGCGTGAGCTCGATGGTCTTGAAGGCGCCCATGTCGAGGCCGCCGAACATCTTGGTGTTGTCGGCCACGTCCGTGCCGAAGGGGAGCGAGTAGATGAACTCCGTCCCGAACTGGCCCACGTTGCGGGGCTGGATGTCGCTGCTGTGCCCGTCGTGGGTCGCGAGGGTCGTGGGGGGCGTGTCGTTGCCCGACCACGGGTGCGGGTGCAGCGCGTCGGCCACGTCGGCCGCCGCCGTCCCGTCCATCGAGGTCACGCCCCGCAGCAGCTCGAGGTGCTTGCGCGCGGGGGCGTGCGTGTGCTCCTTGTGCGCGATGGCCGTGCGCAAAAAGTGCGCGTCGTGGTTCGAGCTGTCGAGCACCTTGATGTTGTCGCACTTCAGCTCGATCTTGTCGAGCGGGCGGAAGCGCCAGAAGTGCTCGCCGTTGTCGGTGTGCGGCTTGTCGCGCACCACGATGATCAGCTCGTAGCAGATTCCGGTGAAGGGCAGGCGGATGGCCTTGCCCGACTCGAACGAGACGTGGTAGTGCTGCACGTACTTGCCGGCCCACGTGAACGAGTTCGGGTGCAGCGCCAGCTCGCGCGAGTCGATGTGCACGTAGCGCAGGATGAGCTTGGTGTCCAGGCTGACGGTGCTCGTCAGGTTGGTGTTGGTGTGCAGGCCGCCGTCCACGTACGAGGCCGTGATCTCCTTCTGCGAGGCGTAGGTGATCTGCAGCTTCATGTCGTTTCCGGAGCAGCGGAGCTTGTGGAGCGGCACGGCGAACTTTCGACCGTGGCCCGTCGCGATGCGAATCGGTATGTACAGCGTGTTCGGGGCCTTGCCCCGGCGGCGCAGCGGCTGGTGCGCCCAGAGGTTGTTCACCATGTCGACGTGCTGGACGACGGACTTGTCGTCCTCGAACTCGCCGTAGATGGCGTCGTGGTGGCCGTCGTACTCGTGGATCAGCTGCGCGCCCACGAAGATCTTCACCTTCTTGAGCAGCACGTAGCCGGCCTTCGGGATGTAGAAGTGGTCCGCGTTCGTCAGCGCCGGCAGCGTCACCTTGAGCCAGGAGTCGTTGAACATCGGCGCCGAGTGTGGGATGACGATGTCGACGGTCTGGCTGAAGCTCACGCCCGACTGCACGGGGCTCACCTCGAGCACCTCGTCCACGAACGGCATCGCCGTGTCAAAGGTCTCGTGCACGTGCACCGACGCGTCGGAGCTGCGCAGCGAGTGGTGCAGGGCGGTCGTGGGGGTGGAGATGAGCGCGGAAGCCATGGTGGTTTAGGGGTGCGTTGAGAAAATTTTGTGGGGGGCGTCTTAGGTGAGCTTGCGCCCAGCATATACCACAGGGTTGGCGGCGGGGCGCGGCATATTTGTGAGGATATCTTCCAGGTCGCTCCAGCTGATTCTACCAACAAGGAATGTGCGAATCGTTTCGGAATCGAGGCGGTTAAACACCTCTTGGGGCATCGCGCGAAGCCGCGCTGTGCGCGACTCGAGCAGCTCGTATGAGTTCTGTCCGCCCATCTGCGCGAATTCAAGCGGGTTTTGCTCTCTGACTTCGTTGAGAATGTCGGCCGCATCCAGCGCAAGCTCTCGAAGGCGATTCGCGGAGGCAACCTGCGCACGCTGCTCCTCGGTTGTTGCAGCTTGGACGAGCCGCGCCCTCTGCAGAAGATCCTCACGCTGAAGATTTCCTCTGAGATACTCTTCCACGTTGGTTTTTCCCGCCAGGTTCAGGACCTCGGGGGGGAGGCTTTCCAGGACCCCCTCCCGTCGCAGCTGCTCGTCTTCGTCCATCGGCTCCGGCTCCGGCACCGAAATATCCCCGCGGCGTTTCGCGAGCATGTATTCGCGATTTGCACCCAACCTTTCGCTGGTGGCCTCTGCACGTCGGTTATGACCGTCCAGGAGCAAGGCGGCAGCGATGCCCTGCTTTCCTTTGCTCTTGCGTTTCTCAAGGGCCTGGGAAAGGGCGCTAATAGGTTCCGACGGGGAAGCTGGTGCCTCGCCCAGTGCAAACTGCGGGGGTACGGCCACTTGCGGGGCTAGGGTGATGCCCGCGCTTGCGAGCCCTTGCACGACCGCGTTGGCCGCAGCCGTAGCCGCCGCCTCGGCCGCCACCACCTCTGGCGGGCGCGAGGGCCCCGCCTGTGGCTCGGGCGGCGGCGGCGGCGGGGCGGCGGCGGGGGCTGCTCCGCTGGGGGTGCGGACGGCCTGGCCACCGTGTCCGGGGGCTGCGAGGGGCCGGGCTGCGGCGCCAGCGGCGGCGTCTTCGGCCCGGGGGGCGGAGGCGGCGGAGGCGGGGCCCCCCCTTCGTCGTCGTCGTCGGACTCGATCATTTCGTCCCTGGGTTCCTTGGACGGTAGGGCCTTCTGAATGAGGGCCTCGCGCGCGCCCTTGCCCGCCTTGATTGCTCTGCCCATGGCCGCCTCCGGGAAACTGGCCTCGATGGCCTCGTTGTCCCCGTCCGTGATGCGCACCTTCTGCTCGCGGCGGGCCTTGATGTACTTTTCCTTGTCCATCCGCTTCTTCGCCCGCCTTTTCTCCCTGGGTACGTCGCGCTGGCGGCTCTCGTCCGGCCCCGGCCCCTCGCTGTCCGAGCTCGAGGGCGGCTCGGCCTGGGCGAAGGGCTGGCGCGTGTTGCGGTTCGCGTAGTCGGGGTCGTACCTCCCTCCGATCAGCTCCTCGGGCTTCTTGTTCTCGCGCGCGTAGATGCTCGTGGGCTTGAACTCCTCGCCGTTGATGATGTACTTGTAGTAGTAGTACGCGTCCTCGAGGTTCATCGGGCCCAGCGTCTCGAGGCGCTTCTTGCGCTTCAGGAATTCGGTGATCTGATCCTCCTTCGACTTGCAGAACTCCCGCACGCCCGGCAGCACCGTCAGGTTCTTGCCGTCCACGTCGCAGGCGCCCGCCCCCTTGGCCTTCAGGTTCGCGGTGAAGGCCGACTGGCCCATCAGCCAGGCGCGGAAGCCCTCCTCGTACTCCTCGTCGAGGCTCGACTCCATCTGCTGGAACTTGTTGATGTAGTAGGCGTTGGCGATGGCCTGCGCCTCCACCTCGGCGAGCTTGTCCGATTGATCGCGCTCCTCGAACCGAATTTCCGGCGTGGCCCTCGCCAGCGCCGTCTTCATCAGCTGCTGAAAGTGTGCGTACTTGTCGCTCTCGAAGGGCGTGATGTGCGAGTCCCCGCCCCCCGGGATCGCGAGCACGTTGCGCGGCGCGAAACGCGAGGCGAGCCCCCTCATTTGCACTTCTTAGGAGCCGGCTTTGAAATTTTATCGGTCTTGGCCTTGTCTTCCTTCCCGTCCTTCTTCTCGGCCCCCTTCTTCCCCTGCTTCGTCGGGCGCATCGCCACGAATATTTCGCCGGGCGAGACGTCCTCGTACAGCGGCTTCGGTCCCTTAGGAAATTCGGGCGGCCCCTTCAGCTTCTCCTTCGCCTCCTTCACCTCGGCCTTGGTGGGCCGCTCCTGCCCGTTCGTGGGCGCCTTTTTCGCGGGCTTCTTCTGCGCCTCCGGCATGTTTACCCATCACCAGAAAAATATGGGTTGGCGCCCCCGTACGTCTCGGGGAACTGCCTCTCCCACCTGCGCATGGCCGCGTCCCTCTGGTCGTCGAAGCTACGGTAGGCCGCGGCCCTCTGCCCCATCACGATTTGCCAGAGCCGTGCACGGACCTCGTCCTGCAGTCTGTACACCCAATCGCGAATGTTCTCGACGATATCCGTCGGCAGCGTGGCCAACCCCGCCTTGATCTCGGGTACATCCGTGGGATCCTCTTCGAGCGTAAGCTTCTGCATGCGAGCGCGCAGCATCTCAATTTGCGTATCGATTGGGGCCCAATAAGGGATAGATCGAGACATCGGGGTACGGGGTCACTGAGAAATAACACTGGGTCGGAAGAGGAGGTACCCCACCAGGATCCCCGCTATAATCCAGAGGGGCGACCAGTCGCGCTCCGCCGGCGCGCCCCCGGGCGTCACCATCAGCTGCCCCGCCCCGGGCCTGCGCAGGCCGTGCGTGCGGTGGTCCGCCCAGTGCGGGCGCGGGAACTGCTCCTGCGGCATGCGCTCGGGGTAGATGCCGTCGAATCGGTTCTGCATTTGGTACATGTCCCTATCGAACAGCAGGGAGGCCATTTCTCAATTTGGGGAGGGACTTAGAAATACTGCCCGTGAGCTCCCTGTCGCGGATCCTGCGAAAATCCGCGAAGAGCCCGCGCGCGCAGCGCCTGCAGACGAGGCGGGCCCGCCCGCCCACGCGCGCCACCGAGATCTCGTGGCCGAACTGCAGGTGGCCCGGGAAGCAGGTGGGGGGGTAGTCGCAGACGAAGCAGTGAACTGGGCAGTTGCGCCGCCGGATCACATCTGAATTGCAATCGCGGGCTCGCTCGCCGCCTTCCTCGGCGCGCGCTGGCGCTTGGGCTGGGCCTCGAGCGGGCTCGGGTCGCCCTCCGCGGGGGCCGCCTTGGCCTTCTGCCGGGGCGCCGCGGGGGGCTTCGGGGCCGTAGGGGCTGCCGGTGCCTGGCTCGAGCCGGCGGCCGGGCCAGCGGCGTCGGTCACCTGCGGGCGCTGCGGCGGCGGGCTGGTCTCCCGGGCCCCCTCCTCGAGGACCCGGCGCATGAAGCGCGAGACGCGGCCGCTGCATTGCGTGCAGGAGCCGACGGCCACCTGGCGGTTGTTCTTGCTGGTACGCACCTCGACGTTGGCGAGCTTGGTGTTGGAGCGGCACTTGAAGCAGTAGTGGGCGTGCTCCATGGGATCTAGCTACGGGTGTAGACAGCCTTCAGAAAAAAGTGCGTAGTAGCGGACGGCGCACCGGGCGCAGCAGACGTACACGCCCGCCTTGAGCACCCAGCCGCGCTTGGTCTGGGGCAGGCGGCAGATTTCGCAGCAGAGGGGCCTGGGCTTGCGGCACGAGGATCCCATCTGGCGGGCGGGGCCTAGAAATCACAATGGGATCACAACGGATTGAGGGCGGCGTAGAGGGCGATTAAGTAGGCGTCGCAGAGGTCGTCTAGCTTGCCGTTTCGATCCGCGATTTCCGAGAGCTGGGCGGGTACGAGGTCGCGGCACTTGTCCACGGCGCCGCGCTTGCGCTCCTTGTAGCTCGGGTTCGAGATCTTGAAGAAGTGCTTGATGGCGCGCGGGCTCACGATGCGCGCACGCCCGTACAGGAGGGCGTGGAGCGTGCACTCGATGCAGCGATTGATTCCCGTCCTCTGGCCCTCGATCGCGATCTGGTCGGGAAGGCCGAAGGCGCTATGGCCGCGAGTAACCTCCACCAGGCGCGCCACAAGGCGGCCACAGCAGCGCGCAGACGGGAAGAGGGCGATCTTCTGCCAGTCGAGAATCTGGGATTCCTTTGTCTGCGGATCGAATTCGATGAGGCACCAGGCGAAATTGATGACCCCCACATCCACGCCGAGGATCTTCATTCCAGGGTCGCAAGAAAATCTGAATGAAGGGGGTAAAATGGCCAAGGACCCCAAGAAGCCGAAGAAGCCGAAGGCGGCCAAGCCCCAGCCCGCCCAGCCCGCAGGCGCGGCCCCCGCGGCACCCGCCCCCGCCGGCCAGGCCTCGGGCTCGGGCTCGGGCACCGCCCCCGCCGCCGGCGCCAGCTGCGCCATGGGCATGACAGAGGACGGCATGCAGCTCACGCCCGAGCAGGTCAACGCCTTCCTCGACAACTCGAAGACGGGCGGCATCGAGCGCATGGCCTGCCTGCCGGAACTTAAGTGGTTCGACGTGAACACCGTCAAGCCCGACGCCACCGTCGTCTGCGTGGGCAAGCGGCGCACGGGCAAGTCCTTTTTCCTTCGCGATCTCATGTTCAACCTCTCCGGCACCTTCCCGGGGGGTATCGTAATCAGCCAGACCGATCGCCTGAACGGGTACTGGAAGCAGTACATCCCGCAGCGCTTCATCTGGCCCAAGTACAACCCGGGGGTGCTCTTCCATTTATTCAGGAGGCAGCAGGCGATCATGCAGCACAACAAGTCCGAAGACGTGCTCGCGGGAAAGGAGGATCCCGTCGACCCGCGATTTTTCGTGCTGCTCGACGACGTGATTTCCGACGCTCGGCTGCGGTACGACGAGGCCCTCAACGAGCTCTTCGTGGCGGGGCGCCACTACAAAATCATGACCCTTATCACGACGCAGTATGCCAAGGGCATCAATCCCGTCCTGCGCTCCAATACTGATCTGGCTGTCATTTTCAAGTGCTCGCAGGCGATGCAGCGCAAGGCCCTCGCAAAGGAGTGGGGCGACATCATCTCCCAGCGCGCCTTCTACTACCTGCTCGACAAGTACACCCAGGATAACCACTGCCTTATCATCGATTCTTCCAACAACTCTACGAACCCTCTGGACGTCCTTTACGTCTACAAGGCCGAGGAGCCGCCCCCCTTCCGCATCGGATCCAAGGAGTACTGGGAGGGCGAAACCGTCAACGGAGAAAATCTCGTGGGTCCGGACGACGGCACGGTGGACAAGACGCTCCTGGGCATGATAGATAATTTCAGGAAGCACCGCGGCCTCGCCTGATTTTTTCTGAGGCTACGTGCGTAACCATGTCGCCCAGCGCCCACATCGCCTCCGTCTTCCGCGTCGAGTCCATCGCCTACGACTGCCTCCTGGAGGCCAGCCTCGACCCCTCCTCGCCCTTCAACGACGGCGAGGTCAGCAGCGCCCTGGAGAGGATCTGCGACGCGCTGGGAATTAACTGGGAGCGCCTGACCGCGGAGGCGGCGGACGAGGCCGCGGCCGAGTCGCTGGGAAGCGAGGACACCAGCTCGGAGGAGATGACGGACGAGGAGGGAGACAGGGTTATTTACGTGCGCGACCCGGACGATTTTGCGACCTCGGAATCGGGCTCGGAGGAGGAGGAAGAGGAGGAAGAGGACGAGGACTCCGACGCCTAGGCGCGCCCCTTAAAAATTTCCGAGGCCCCAGGAAAATGTCAAAGGTGCTCCTAGGGCTCTCCCAGGCTATCGTGCAGTACGCCCTCGGCCTGGCATCCGGCTCCCTCATCGACGCCGCCTTCTCCTCGCACGAAGGCGAAAACAGGACGGGCCACGCGGCCGAGCTCGCCGCGCAGGTCGCCGTCAACGGCCTCTCCCTCGGCCTGCTCTCGAAATACGTGCTCACCCTCAAGTTTTTCGACGACGACCCCACGGGCGGAATTATGTTCATCCTCGGATTTACACACGGGCAGACGAACATGCTAATCAAGGCTACCAGCGCTAGCTTCGGAATCAAGCAGGCGCTCGAGCGGAAGGCCGCCGCGATCACTAAAGAGTAGGAAAGAAATGCCAGTCGTTGTACTCGCAGATCCTGTTCCAAATCGAATCTAACTCCGAGAGTTTCTGCCTGCTCTTGAGCAAGGGGAAAAAGGGGAGGTGCTGGGGCAAATCTAGCAGCACGAAAATCTGCCTGAAGACGTAGTTGTAGTTGAGCATGTTCTTCCTGCCCTGCGACTTGAAGATGCTGAAGGGGACCTCCACCAGGGCGAACATCTCCTGCACCCGGTCCATGTCCTCCGCGCTCATCGGAGGCGGGCGCTCGCCCGTGATGCGCCACTTGATCTGCGCCCAGCGCTCGATGTACTTCTGCTGCTTCAGAGCCCGGAGAACTTGGCGGATATTGTCTTTGCTCCACTCCTTCCCCGCCATGCGCTTCGCAATAGCTGCCAGCACGTCCTCGGGTACCGGAGAATCCTCCAGGCAGTGCTGCTTAAGTCGCTCAGATACGTGGTACTTCCGCAGGTAGTTGCTGTGGAGCTCGCTGACAGCCAGGGGTTGATGGTCCGGATAATAAAAATCCAGGACCAGACCGCAGCCTTGGCAAACCAGATCCCCATCCAGGTGAACACCAACGAGGGCGGTAGAGCCGCAATTTCCGCAGGGGACAGCGGCTTCGCCTTGGGGGCCTTGGGTGCGGCGGTTGCGCTTGCGGGGGCGCTCTCCGGCCCCGAGGTAGGAGTTGGCGATGGCGGCGGCGGCGGCGGGGTACGGTGCCGGAGTGTCGAAGTCTGGGTCCCCCTCGTCGTGAAGGATGGCGCCGTAGCGCTGGATCTGCTCGAAGTTTCGGAGGAGGAGATCGATTTCGCCAGAGTCTGCCATTCCTCCGAGTCCTCGTACCGCAGCTGGGCTATTCCCTTGCAGAAGTGGCAAACGGGCTTCGCGCAATCGAGTGGGTCCCAACCGCAGGTGAGCCCGCAGATGTGACAGAAGGCGTTGCTCAGGTGATTCATGTGAGGCTCAGGTGGTGCTCAGGTGAGGTGCGGACGTACCCCGGGGCCCCACGTGGAAGCTCACCCCAGCCTCGGAAAATTTTCTAGGCCTTGGTTTGACATGCTCAACCTCATCGCGAGGGGCGTGGCAGCAAACAGGCAAGCCCGAGCCCCGAACCCGCACCTCCGCATGGACGCCTCCGGCCGCTCCCGGGTAGAGACTCACATCGTAGTGGGCAACATCAACGACAAGGTGCTGGCACCCGACAAGACGTGGTTCCAGAAGGTGCTGGACGCGGCGCCCGTGAGGAAACTGAACGGAGAGGATCGGCCCCAGCGCGAGTCGAATTTCATGATCACCATCCAGACCAACTACAAGCCGCGGAGCAGGGGAGAAGGCTCCAAGGTGCAGGACGCCTTTCACAGGGGGCTGGAGGCCCTCTTCTACGACGACAGGCAGCTGGCGCGGTGCATAAAGATGGGGGTGTACCCCGACAAGGCGAACCCCAAGGGCTTCGATTTCAAGTCCGACCAGTACGACACGCACGTGGAGAAGGGCAACGCGAACATCGGCATCGAGTACGGGCCGCGGTCGGGGCGGCTCCACGCGCACATCCTGCTCACGCTGGTGCACTACTCGCGCGTGCAATTCGACGGCAAGCGGGCGTCGGATTTCCTCATCAAGTTCATGCAAACGGAGGGGCAGGGCGGCCTGCCGAATTTCTACAAGGACGACTGGTTCGGGGAGGAGTACCAGAAGACGGCGGTGCGACCGATACGGAGAAAGGACGCCCTCGGCATGCAGTGGACGGGCAAGGAGACGGGCTACAGGAAGCGAGAAACCGCCAGGCAGATGCACGTAGACGTAAAATTGCTGCCGCAGAGCAACCTTAAGGATCTGCTGCAGCTGTACATTACGAAGACGGTAGAGGCCCTCGAGACGGGCGCTGTAAAGCTCGTGTAAATTTTTTCTCGTGTCCAATAAATATGCCTCCGAAGCGCCGAGGCCGCAAGAAGAAGCCAGAGAGCTCGAGCGAGTCAGAGGAAGAGGAGCCCACGTCCCCGTCCTCCGAGTCAGAGGAAGAAGAGGAGGAAGAGGAAGAGGAGCCGGAGCCTAAGCCGAAGGGCAAGGGCAAGGGGAAGGGAAAGGGAAAGGCAAAGGGAAACGCGCCCGATACCGGCGTGGACGAGCTCGAGACGCCCGTCGTTGAGATTCCGAAGCGATACGTGCTGGTGCAGGGCGAGGATGGCATATTCCAGCAGCAGAAGAGCATATCCGATTACATCAAGCTCTCGGCCACCAAAGAAGTTCAGATGCTCCCATCGCTGCTTGATAAATCATACCACGAGCCCGCGACCCTCTGGAGCATCCACAGCGAAATCGAGTACGATAAACTCCCCGAGGAGCGACTGCGCGCCATACCGCGCACGTACCAGAGCGCGCAGAAATCGCCGCCGATCTGCTACCGCTGCCTTCGCCTCATGTACGAGGCCACACCCGTGCCGAGCGCCAAGGGGGCCAACACGCCAGAGAAAATCGCCGCGAGGGAGGCAGCGCAGGCGAGGAAGGATGCCGTGTACGAAGAGTACATTGCAGTCATAGAGAAGGCAAACGCGTGGGCAGCCAAGCAAAACGGCAAGGGAAAGAAAAAGGGCCAGGAGCCGTACCCCCTCATCAAGGACAAGAAGCCGGCGCAGGTGCCCACGGTGTCGCCCAGAAACTCGTGGCTCTGCCAGAAGTGCGTCACGTTGCTCGGCAACAAGGGCCTGCTCGTGATCTTGGGCCTGCAGAGGCGAAAGAGGGGCGACACGGCCACCGTCTCCAAGCAGACGCGCGACCACATGGTCGAGAGCGTGCTCGGCGGGCCGAAGCCAAAGACCACGAAAAAGGCAAAGGATACGGCCGCTGACTTCGGATCGTCCGTCATCGAGCCCAACTCCGCACAGTCGAAAATCAGAAAGGCGAAAATCGTGGCGCCGAGCATGGAAGATTTAATGGCAACCTTCGCGGACGCGCAAGAGGTGAAGCAGAACATAGAGAAGGCGAAAACGGGACTGCAGGCGGCGCAGGCAAACGGGCTGGAGGCGCTCGAGAAGGTGATCACGGAAATCAGCGAGACGGGGCGGTCGGTCTTCATCCTCAACAAAAAGAACCCCGACGGAAGCACGCGGTACGACATACGACAGGCGCGCCAGTCGCGCTACTGGGTGCTCTTCAACACACACAAGCGCCTGGGAGAGGCGCGAGAATTCGAGGCGGCGGCGCTGCGCGACAGCCTCGCAGAGGTGCTCTCGGACGCAGAATTCTACAAGTTCATCCGCTTCAATTTGAAGGAGGAGAACGGCAAGTACAAGGACGACACGTACGCCAACGCAATCATCGGAATTCGCGTGCAAGGGGGCGTGGAGGTGGGGCCGACGGACGGGGCGCTGCACGCCCACGTGCTGGTGACGATCGATCACATATCGAATTTGCAGGTGCTGTGGGCGAATTACGACTGGGTGGTGCTGCTCAAGGAGAAGGAGCCGGGCACCACGACGGTGTACGAGCGGCTGCACCAAATTCTGTCCGCGAAATTCACAGCGGCCGGGCAGCGCCTCGTAGACCAGAAGAGAGCAGAGGCAGGACCGCAGCCGAGCATCGATACGATGGTGGAAATCGCAGAGCTCGAGCGCATGCTGACGGAAGAGAAGATAGGCATGGGGAAAGATCCGCCCACCGTCCTTGCGTCGCTGATTCCGGAGGAAAATTACGCGAGCAAGCTGCAGGAGTACCTCTCGAAGACGCTGCCCGACAAGCAGAGGCGCGATTTACTGAAAGAGTGGTCGCACGCGCGAAACACGAACAACACCGACAACAACACGGACGGGTACCTCTTCACGATTTTCCAAGCGGACGCCGGCCAGGCGGACGACCCCCGCTTTGCGCCGCAGGCCGCGGAAATCGGCGATCTGAGGGCCAGGGGCCGAGGGCGCGGAAAGGGCAAGGGGCGCGGAAGGGGCAGGGGTAGCGGGTAATTGTTCTGACGCGCCCGCAAGATGTTCGAGGGGGCATGCACCCACTCGGACGTCATCACCGTAATCTGCGGCGCGCTCTTCCTGGTTTCCGAGCTCCTGGGCGGCACGGAGCGCGTGCGTCCCAACACCGTGCTGGGCGCCCTGAAGGCGGCGGCCCTGAGGGTCGTGCGTCGCGGCGAGCCCGAGCCCGAGCCCCCACCCGAGCAGCAGAGGCGCGAGAGCGTGCAGGCGATCGGCCCGCACCACGTGGACATCCAGATGACGCAGACCGGTACGCGTTTTTTTCTAGAGAACATGGGAAATGGAGACTCCCGCGACAACAGCCCCCAGCGCAGAGGCTCCGTCGTCCTGCCCCGGCAGCAGCAGCAACAGTACGAGCACCAGCACCAGCACAGCGTTCCCTTGGCTTCTTAGGACTTACGCGCGAAAGAAGCAGCAGCAGCCGAAGGAGCCGGCCGAAATGGCGGCTGACCTGGATCGGTGCACCCGCCGCGCCATCGCGAGCTACGCCAAGCGGGTCGAGCAGTACCACCCCAGATGGCAGAGGACGCCAGGGCGTACGCGAAAAACCCCGCCGCGAGCCCGCCCGTGATGGCCGCCGTCATCGACCGGCTGCAGTGGGCGCTGCACGAGGAGGGGGAGCGGGTGAGGAATTTCTTCATGCCCAAGTAAATTTCTGAATGGGCCCTTAACAATGTCGTCCATGCTCCCGAGCCTCGATGATATCACCAGCGATTCCCGCTACCTGGGCAGCCTGCTGACCCTCGGCGCGGTCGCCTACATGTCGCCCGCCCGCTACTACCTCGTGCGGATCCTCGCCGCGCAGTTCGCGGGCTACTACTTCGTGGGGCCCTACCTCCTCAACGGCCTGAGGAAGGCATAATTTCTCAGGCCCCTTCCTAAATAATGTCCTGCGTCAACCTCTACGTCCAGTCGAACGGAGAGACGCAGGATTCCGAGGGCTTCTGGCGCCTCAGGCTGAACCAGATCCCCGCCGACATCGACACGCTGCAGATCAAGGGAGTCTACCTGGAGCTGGATACGACCGCGATTCCGGACCCCACCGCCGCGAAAACCGTCAACGTTCTGCTGATGGACGTGCCCGACTTGAACGTCACGACCATCTCGAACGTGAACTCGTGCATCAACAAGGTCGTGATCCCGACGTGGGGCCACGACGGCCTCGAGAACACCATCCTCTACTGGTTCGAGGTGCCCATGGCCGTGCGCCCGAACTACGTCGCGTACGACAAGTTCCAGGAGCTGCGCGTGCGCTTCACCGACATCACGGGCGCCACCAAGAAGAACAACGCCTTCATCGTCAAGAACTTCGGCCTCTGGGCCTTTGCGAAATAGATTTTCGCAGGCCCCCTTAAATGCGCCTGATCATATTTCCGCGGAAGGGCTCGGGCGTCAAGACGCGCACCTTTGCGGGCGTGCCAGGCTACCCCTCACCCCTCACTTACAGAGTCGATCTTGTAACCGCCTCTGGTCCAATTAAATGCGGGCTGCTGCACAGCCTCAGTCACATCCGTCTCGGCGAGAGCGCATGGCAGGACTTGGCCTTAATCGTAGAATTCGAGTACAGGGGGGTAGACACGCTAACGGGCGAGCACTTCTACAGGGTACGGGTAGCAAGGGAGGGGTACTCGCTGCCGAACGGCGCGGGCGGGGAATACTGGGAGCCGAAAATACGCGATGCCTCCGAGGCCTACCGCTGGCTGCGTGACGAGCAGATCACTATCAGGCCCGATTACCCCTACGCCGACGTTTTCTGGCAGGTGCCCGTGGGCCGCTGGACAACGGGCGAGGTGAGCGGCAAGCTGAAGTGGACGTGGGACGCGGAGCATTAGTTAATTTTTCTCTCTCGCGGATAAAATGTCGATGCTCGACGACCCCTGGCGCATGGCCATCCCGAATCCGGACGAGGTGCTGAACGGCGCCTTCGCGATAGACGGGAGCCTGAGCGTGAGGGGAATTTACGCGGACGAGATTCGGCTGCGCAAGGGCGCGACCTACAGCGATTTCCTGACGTCCGTCGGTACCTTGGACGATTACGGTGACCTCACCGCAATTATCAAGGGGCTTTGGGGCGTGACGACCGAGACGGGCGTGGACTGGAACATTATCAAGAGGGCGGCCGACGTGAAAATCGCAAACTCGGTCACCTCAAAGGACGCCACCCTGAACCTCGTGAAACTGACTCTAAAGGGCGCAGAGGGGGACGTGAGGCCCGGGTACAACGCCCTCGAGCGCATCGCGGGCCCATTGCGCCACATCTACTGGAGCCGACAGGCGCTGCCGAGCATGGAGCCCGAGCAGTACAGGCGCGACAGGGAGGAGTTTTTCGCGTGGTTCGACCACTTCAAGGTGAACATCCGCGCCCTGAGCGCCGACAGGACGGGCGAGACGCCGGAGACGACGGGCGGGGGCCGCATCCCAACGGCACCCGACGTGCTCCCCGATCGCTCGGACTGGGCGAAGACGCAGAACTGGGCGCTGAAGGACCACTTCCACGACGAGAGGTACACCCTCGTCAAGCACCCGCATGTGAAGGCCGACATCACGGACTGGGCGCACCGCCACCTGTACGACGACATCATCGGCGGGCCCAAGGTGCCGGGCGCGATTCCGGGTGGGGGTACGGGCGGCGGAAGCACGGGAGGCGGGGGTACAGGGGGTGGGAGCACGGGTGGAGGGGGTACGGGGGGTGGGAGTACAGGGGGCGGGGGTACGGGTGGAGGGGGCTCCAGTGGCACGCCCGTGGGAGGGGGCGGGGGTAGCAGCGGCTCGGGTGGCGGCGGCTCGGGCGGAGAGAGCGGCGGAGGGGGTACGCTCGTGCCGATCCTTGGTACAACAACGGGAATCTTCGGCGCGGCCCTGATTGCAGGCGGTGCAAAGTACTACAGGGATCGGAAGGCGTACGAAAGGGACATTGCAGAGCTGCAGAAAGATAACAAAACGATCGTTTACTCAGACGAGCAGGTGAGAATACTGGCAGAGGAGCTGAAGACAAGGGAGCGGCAATTTAACGAAATGAGGACAGCGGCCGAGAAAAAGATAGCGGACGATTTGAAAGAGGCGAGCGATAGAATTGAGAAATCCCTGGAGGCCGAGGAGAAAGCCGAGATCCGGAGAGAGAGGCCGATAGGATCGTGGAAAACGCGATAAGGGAGGCAAAGGAGCAGGCAAGGACCGAGCTGGAGAAACTGGACATGGAAATAGCAAACAAGGTCAACATAGCAAACGAGGTCGAAGAGGGCACAAAGATGCTGGACGATGAGCGAAAGGCAGCGGAGGAGCAAGCCAGAAAAGCAAAGGAGGATTTAAGGCAGCTCGAACTGCGAGAACAGGAGAGGCAGAAGGCAGAGGGGCTCGCATCCACCATACGATTCAACCTAGAGCAGCAAGTGAAAACGCTGACGGCCGAGCTGCAGAGGATAGGGACGGCTGTGCCAAGGGGCACAATGGAGACGCAGACGACGCCAAGGCCCGATCCAAGGCCGGCCGCCGAGAGGCTACCCTTTGCGCGTCTGGGTAGGAGCGACCAGGTGAAAGAGCTCATCGGCCTCACGATCGAGGACCAGAGGGCCCTCTTCGATGCGTTAGAGCAGCGGCGCAGGGCAGACGAAGAGGCAGCCGCCAAGACAGAAGAGGAACGACTGAAGGCAATGCAAACTGCATCAGACGAGGAATTTGCACGGCTGGAGGAGCCAAAGGTTGCGGGGCGGAAGAGGGCCCTCGAGGCCTTCAAGAACGCCACCCTCGATGCTATGGGGGCAAAGATGCGAGAGCTGAAGAGGAACGAATCGCGCAACGGCGAGAAAATACGAGCTCTCGGGGATGACATTCACGAATTCACATATGTGATGAACCAGCTGTCAGGAAGGGGCCAGAAAGACGCCGAAGAACTGAGGAGAAAGATGGCCGATGAGAAGTGGAAAAACTTTGAGCGCAAGGCAGTTCAGAGGCCCATCAGCGATGCCATCTGGATAGCATACGGCGACGCGGAGGAGATGCACCGCGAACTGCGGACGGAAGCGAGCCTGTGGCGGGGGGCCCTCGAATCGTCAATGTACGGGATGTACAAGCGGGAGTTTCTGGCAGAGCTGCGAGCCAATCCGAAAACGGTGAGCATCGGCGCACAGAGCGCGTACGTCGGCATGGTCAATTACGTGGAGAAGCTGAGCAAGTTTTGGGAAAAGCGAAGAGCCGTCATTCCAGCGGAGGGGCTTGCACAGTACGACGCCATGGTGCGCGATCTGGAGGCCTTTAAACGTGAGCATCCACCCGCCAAATACAAGCTTTACATAGATACAACGGCGTTCATAGGCGAACTAAGGAAGAGAGGAGACGAGGCCAAGAGTCAGATCGAGGAGCGCTACAGAAAGGCCCAAGCGGACAAGGAGTACGCAAACAGGGTGATCGAAGAGCGGAAGCAGCAGGCCAAGGAGAACGCGGCGAGACGCAACGCCGAGATAGAAGAGCAGAGGCGGAAGATCGCAGAGCGCAAGGCGGCAGAGGAAGAGGCAAGAAAGACCAAGGTAGAGACAGAGTACCAAGCATTGAAACGGGAGGCCAATCAACTGTTAAAAAGGAGGGGAAGGGCCTACGCCGACGAGGGCGCGGGCGTGGGCTCGGCCAGCCCGGACGATATCACGCTCGCGGAGAGGGACGACGTTTCCGTGGAGGAAATGCGCCCGGGCACAGCTCGCCTGCCCTCCGAGGGCGTATTCCAGACGCTCGACAGGCGCGTGATGGGCGACTCGGACGTTATTTTGCGCAACGCCCTGATGCCCTACGGCGACTGGAACCGCGCCACCGCCGACGCCCTTGCGGATTTCGACCTCGAGCGATTTACCACCAAAGAGCAGCGCGACGCCTACCTGGGGCGCCCGAGGGCAAGGCGGCCCGGGTGGCCAAGGAGGCCCTCAGCGCCGAGACGCTCTTCTCGGCGGCGGGTACGGCGAACAACGACGGCATGTCTTTCGGGGCAGCCGATTTATTTCAGGGGGCGGGCATCGACTTGGTGGGCGCCGGGCTGGGGGTACGGGCTCGCGGGCCATGCGGCGGGCGGGCGCGGCGGCGCCGGCCTTGGGCTGGCGACGGCGGCGCCTGCTCTCGGCCTACCAGGCGCTCTCGCAGGGCAAGATAGGGGAGGCCGAGTTCTTCGATACGTTCCGCGATCAGATGATCATGACGGTCGGCTCCTTTGGCCTGCAGACGGGCATGTCGTCCGCCCTGAGCGCCCTCACGAAAATGAGGATCGGCACGGTGGGTGGACTTGGCCTGTCCATCCTCGCGGGCGCCATCGCGCAGGTGATCGTGGATATTATCAACGGGCGCAGCGCGGAAGAAATCGTGAAGAACTTCTTCAAGTACCCCGTCGACTGGGCCGCCGATACCATACAGTTCATCGCGCAGCTCTCGCAACAGATCTACGACTGGGGCGTCGAGACGTGGGGCGACGAGGCGAGCCAATTGCGCAACCGAATTAATAGGTTAGAGGGCGAGCTGGGCTCCGGATTTTTGGGTGTGTACGACCCCTCGGAGGCGCGCGAAATGGCCTCGCTCTTGGCGCAGGAGCTGCGGTTAAACGAAATTAAGGAGCCGAAAGAGCTGCAGGCATTCATTCGCGCGCTCGATAACAGCATCAACGATTACCGTACCCCCAAGGACCAGAAGACTCTGCTCGAAATTGACAGAGCGACCGTGCTCTTCCTCTCTCAGCTCACCGTTAAAATGCAGGAGGGATTCGGGTCGACCTCGCTCGCCCTGAGTCGGCTGATGCGCGATTTGAAGCAGATGGTGAAGGAGGAGACCAAGGGGCGGAAGCGCGTCTTAATAGCCGTCTACCAGGAGGGCCTCAACAGAATCAATCACATCGAGGCATTAAGGCGCGAATTCGGCTCGGCCATCCGTCACTCGGGCGTCTCGTCGAACGGAGGCGCGCAGGTGGCCCGCCTGGCGGACGCTAACTCGCGCCTTGAAATTCCCGGGACCTTCCGCATGCAGGATTGGTGGGAGGCCGAGGCCTTCAGGAATTACGGGGCCTTCATAGACAACGGGATTAATTCGCAGAGCCCCAAGGCCAACTGGCTGGTACCCAAGGCGTACGTCGATAAATTGGTGGACAGGCCTGCAGCCCCTTACACCAAAAAGATCGCCAAAGGCATCGAGTACTGGGCACCCGAGCCAGGCCAGCCCGTGTTTGCATCGCAGAACTACGAGTGGCACATGGCGCCGGGGCGAGCCAGGCCGTCAGCACCGTGGCGTTGCCGTACCGCAGCTGGCGGCCGTGGCGCATACAGGAGAGTACCAAGATCTAAAAGGGAGGCCGATGATACGACAATTCCAGCAACTTGGGCGTGGGGTAACATCACGGGGAAGCCGAGCACGTACCCCCACGCAGATCACCAGCACACCATCTCAGAAATCAGCGACTGGACGGCCCCGACTGTCAGGCGTCACCGTGGACTGGAAACTCAAGTTACGGGGAAGCCTCTCACCTTCCCCCCTCGACTCACAGTCACAACGTGGACTGGGAGACTCAAGTTACGGGAAGCCTCTCACCTTCCCCCCTCTACGCACAGTCACACAGAGTACTCGCTCACCGGCCACGGGCACAGAAACGTGAACATGGACGCTTACATTCAACACGGCACTTTCTTTCACACGTACTCCGCGAACACGGCTTTCGATCTCAACACAACATACATTGTCACGTTCAACATGAGTTTCCGGAAGCGTACGACGCAGGTGTGGCTTGTTACCTGTATGGCCCAGCCAGGGGGAACCCACCGCCAAACGTAACAGTTACCCCATCCATAAAACTTGGAGTGGATGTCGACATGACAGTGAACGTCTACGACGTCACCTACACCGGATTTGTCGTCAGAGTGAGGTTCAGGCCCACGATGTCAGAAAACGATCATCGAATCTAAACGGCTCACGATCTACTGGATGGCAGCGGCAAGCTGCTATGTAATCGATTTTCTGATGCAATCCAAAAATGTCAGTTGCTGTTCCTTTGTTCACCTACGCTGCCAGCGTGAATCACAAGGGCGATCACACGATTAAGGAGACCACCCTCGGAAACCAGGCCACCGAGGCCCCCTACAACGCCACGGCCGTCCCCTTCTCCGAGGCCGATCTCGTGCGAGTCGGCGAGCTGCGCTGCGATAAGATGCGCACGCGGGAGGGCGGATCGGCCGTGCCGGGCGCGTGAAGACGCAGAGGCTCACCGTCACGAACGGCTCCTGGACGGGAGTGGTCACACCACAAACGCCCTAACCTTTAACGGAGCTGCGGATGGAGAGGGGAACGCAGCGCTGTACGTGCAGGGGGGCGGGGCAAACGTGGTGGGTGGCTAAGAGTGAACGGAAATGCATCGGTAGCAGGTACAGTAGCACTGACAACAGCGTCTACATACACGGGACAACTCCACCATTGCAGGCGGTGGCGGCGGCTTAAATCTAAAGTACGGTGACTCGGATGGCTGTTGTGCGGGACTGAAGGTGTCGGATATAACGGTAAACTATTCGCCTCAACCGTCCAAGCCCTTCTGGCGGCCTGTCTATGCAAAACACTACAATAATCGATTGTGGGAGTGTCACCGCTGGCCTAACCTTGAAATACAATGGCGGCGATCGACTGCTGTGCGGAACCGTCGGCGTGGGTATAAACGGGTCAGCTCATCGTCTCATCGCTCACAGGCGACGAAACAGGGCCGTTTATTCCAATGCCAGTGGTAACCTTACAAACTCCTCGAGCGATCGCCGCCTGAAAGCAAATATCACAGCCTGGCAACATTCTCCCTCTTTACTGCAGTTGAACCCTGTGTCCTTTAATTGGATCAACACAACCTCCGGGGGCTCGAAAATTGATTACGGTCTCATTGCACAGGAAGTTCAAGGTGTCTTGCCGAACCTGTTTTTGAAAACGCGGATGATTTGGGGTAAACTATACAGGCTTATTTCCTTGACGCTGAAAGCAGTACAAGAACTTGCACAGGAAGTTCAAACACTCAAAGACCAGGTAGCCGCTTGCAGACCAATAACAAATGGATATCAGACCGCCGAGATCACTATGTGACCGTGCCGCCATCGCTGAACGTTGACCCACCATTCCCACCCCTGCCAATGCCAGCAACGTAGTGGGACTGCGCTGTTTCCTGCCGTTTGCCCTACCCGGGTAGGTCGTAGCGTTCGTCAATTGCCAATGTAGCTCGAGCCGCCGCCACCTCCAAACATTCTTGCTAACGGGGCCTCAGGCACTCCGCTCTTGCTGGACCCAGAACCCCACCGAAGTAACCGCCGCCCCCCAGCGCCCCACCTCCAGCCGTTTGATCAGGGCCGGCTCACCACCTTGGCGTAAAGTTCCTGGGTTGCTGGGCCTGCCCCTGTTGCTACAACACCGGCTCCACCAGAGATTGAGGCCTCCTTGAGCTGCACCTCACTGGCTAAGCCAACCGGTTCAGCAGAACCACCGGTCACCCCCGCCTACTCCTCCGCCTCCGAATGAATCGCATGTACCCCCACCCCCACCCCCGCAACGACCAAATCGGTCCAGAAATGCGTTGGATCGCAGAACGCCCACCACCGGCACCGTTTTTGTATCCGGTCAGCTATGACTCCAGCCCCTTCCGCCCCCTCCGTAGACAGTAGCAGTGGCAGTCCCGATACACCTTTCGGACCACCGCATCCAACGACAAGATGAGCGTTTCCCCCGAGGACACGGCCAGTGTACCAACGACACAAGCACCCCGCCTCCCGCGGACCCCCGAACCAGCATGCTCTCCGCCTCCACCCCCGGCTGCCCACATGATGACACGAATGCCATAGTCCCTGTCGTACGACCCAGGTCTGGGGAGCTCCGGTGTAGGAGAATTAGCCAGAACAGGAGCGTTGCAGTAGTTCGCTTTTGACGACGATGGCCTTCCTCGCCAATCTGATTGACACCCTTGACGATGTAAGTGTAAGTGGTTTCATAGGCTGTTGTTGTATCCGAATACGGGCTGCTGGTGTCGTTCGCAAGGAAAACGCCGTCCCTGTAGATGTTGTAGGAGACGGTGACGCCCATCGCCGGCGCGGACCACGCAAGCACCACAGGCTGGGCTGCCCCCGCCGTTGGAGTTGCAGTGAGCCCGGTGGGCGCCCCCGGGTCCGTTGTGACGTAGACTGTAATGCCCTTCGGCCCCTCGCCCCCCGAGTTCGTCGCGGAGACCTGGAACTCGTACCCCGTACCCCAGATCGTGGTCGCGTCGCTGTAGGAGTTGGTCGCGGAGGTTGCGAGGTAGGCCCCGCCCCTGTAGATCTTGTACCCCGTCGCTCCCATGGACGCCGTCCAGGTGAGGCTCACAGGCTGCTGCTGGTCGTTGGGCGCGCTCGCAATCACGTTCGTGGGCGCGTTCGGTACCGTCCAGGCCAATATCGGGTCGGACTTTTCGTACTCGATGCCGCCCACAACGGGTGCTACCTGGTAGGAGTACTGCGTGCCGCGCACCAGGGAGTTGCTGTCGTCCGTGTACGAGGTCGATAGCGCATTGTTTGCGATGCCGTTAAATGCACCATCCCTGTAAATGCGAATCTCGTCGACGGGGTCCACGAAGGCCTCCCAGTTGATGGTGACAACCACAGTGGGGAGGGGTACGGACTGCGATGTGGGGCCTCCCCCCGCAATGAAATCGCCGTAGGTTTGGGAGGTGGAGGATGTGAGCGACGTGGGCATCATGATACTGACAATGGGGGCACCGCGATCTTCATATGTCCCCCCCGAGTCGGTCAGATCCCGGTAGGAGAAGACCGTGTAGAGGTAGAGGCGACCAGGGAGTAGGTTGGAGTTCGTGAATGGTGAAGTGACATTACTGAAAATGATAGGGGTGCCCGTTATACTTCCAACCGTGCGACTCACACCATAGCCTTCCGCTTCAGCGGCAGGGGACCACACAATCAAAGCCGCAAACTGACCAGGCACGCGCGTAACCGACACGTTCTGTGGGGGTCCAAGGGGACGTGGCCCTCTCCGCCTCATCAACACAATGCGCTTCACCCTCCTCATTTCCCCCAAGTCCGAAAAAATATCTGCCCCGGTGTAAATGACTTCCAACTGGTACCAGACCCTCAAAGGTGATCTGGATGTTGGTACCAACGCCAAGGATTTCGCACGCATCTCCTCTGGCAGCTACGTGGACGTCTTCCTGCAGAATCCCGTCGTGATTCAGGCCGTTCAGAACGCCTACGCCACGCCCAAGATCTACTCCTACCAGCTCTTCTTCGACCCTTGAGCCTCAGCGCAGAGGTCATCGAGCTGCTGCACGAATCGGCCTCGTGAAAAAGGTGGCGCCTGCCACGGCCACGGCCAACGTCTGCGCTGTCTCGAGGTAAAGTTCAGGGAGACGGGGTACGGCCCCACCGTGAACCAGTACACCGACAACAGTCTACCGGGTACGGGTGCGTACACGGCGCGGGGTACGCTTAAGGGCGACGTGCTCTTCACGAAATTCAATCCGAGTCCGCGACCCTGGGCCCTCTACACGGGCGGCAACCCGCGCGCTTCCCGCTACCCCGCTTCCCTTCACCTTTTCAAGTTCCAGGTCTTCCCCCTCCCTACGCCGCCGACCAGCCCCACTTCAGCACGGGCCCAGCCTCTGCGCGGAGCTGCGCGAGTGCTCGATTTCCTACAGGCACACCACGGGCTCCGACGCCGTGCAGCCCGCCGCCCGCCTCTCGGGCATCGCAACGACATCGCCCTCTTCTACGGATAATCTTTCTCATCCGAGGTCGCAAAATGCCTTCCACCTCGAGCACCATCGTGAAGACCGTGCTGCCCACCCCGATTTCTACGGCGATGCGCAGCGGCCAACGCGCGGACGGATTCCGTGGTCTGGGACGGCAGCTACGCCTCCATGCTGACCGTGAAGATCCAGAATCCGATCATGCGGCGCGTCACCTCCAACGATTTCGAGAATCCCGCCTCCTGCTCCGTGTACGTGTACTTTGACATCGACTCGGGTGTGAGCGCGGACGAGGCGGAGGCCCTCTGGCTCTCTGGCCTCCTGAAAAAGATAGAGCCCTCCGTGCCGATCGGCCCGCAATCCGGCGTGCTTCGAGCTCAAGTTCACTGCAACACCGCCCTCACCGCACCTTTAACGGCGGCTCCAAGACCCACATAGACGGCGCGCCATCGATGCCACTCACAAGACCACGCAGGCCGTCCCCTTTGAGATGTACAATCTCTGGAAGATGACGCAAAGGAATGATGACGAATGCCACACGGCGGCGCCTCGGGTACTGCCTTTGCTTTCTACTCCTCGAATCCCCGTACCCAGGTCTGGCCCCGGCTCCTCTTCACGAAATTTCACTTTCAAATTGTACAACAACATTGCGGGTATGCTACCTCTGGAATGGTCGTGGGTTCTACGCTCATGGCTGAGGTTGATAGAGGCGGAGGTGACTACACGACTGCACACCAACTTGCAAACGGCACCGCAGAACTACGTGGCCTGGAGCACGATTGACCGCGAGTACGACACTAAGATCCACACCACTAGCGTCTAGACTGGCTGAGCTGCACTAGCGCCTGCGCCGCCTCCATCATCTCCGCAATCTCCTCGCTCTTCTCCTGTAAATTGGCGTACCCCCTCCTCTTCTTTCGAATCTCCGACATCGATACCCAGCGCAGGTTCTCCCTCCTGTAGTCCAGCGGGTTGCCGTTGATGTGTTCCACGTAGCGTCCACGTGGCGACTTCCCGAGGATCAGTTGGGAGAGGTAGTGCTTGCGTCCTCCAAATGTCTTGCTCACCCTGTCCCTGTCCACTCTCCAGGGAAACTCCAAGGCACTCGGGGGTACGTCCGAGTTGACCAGGACGTTGTAGGCGACGTCTTGCGAGTCGGTGCACCGGAGCAGGGCCATTTTGCCCTAGGTTCGGAAAAACCTGGGACTTGGGACTTGGGACTTGGACTTGGGACTTGGGAAGAGTTGAAACCCAGGTCCCGCCCAGACTTTCTCCAGGATCAGAAATTTGTCAGACAAGTCAGGCTGAGTTTTTCTACGACTTTTTTAATCCATAGTCTTTTTTACTCGTAGTCTGTTTTTTATCTTACATCTTTCGTAACCGTAATCGTACCCCCTGGTCACACGACACTCACTTGAAATCTCACCTGGAATTCACCGAAACGTCGTATTGCGGATTTCCGTACCTCGAAATGTCTGCCCGGTGGTTAGTGACTTGGTGCAGCAAACTCTCGGATCCAGTGAAACTCTGGGCCCAGACCCTGAGTCTAACTCTTCCCAAGTCCCAAGTCCCAAGTCCAAGTCCCAATCCCAAGTCCCAGGATCGCCAAGTCATAACTGAATAGTCGGCCAATTTTTACCAAGTTGTACAGTGGAATCGACGCAATACTATTTACAGCATCCTCAAAATCAGAGTCATCGTCGGAAAACCAAGTCAATCGGGGCTCGGGCGTGGACTTAAGGGAATGCGGGGAAGGGCCTGCGCTGCCTGCACTAAGTCCTGCCGCTCCTGCTCGCGCTGCGCCGCCAAGGCCGCTGCCGCCTCTGCCTCGCGCCGCTGCTGAGCCTCGAC
>QPMI01000584.1:0-111105 GCA_004431415.1 Cyanophora paradoxa | reverse complement strand
CCGCCGCAGCGCGTCGTCCTCCTGCGGGCGGCCGTGGGCGGGGGTACAGGAGGAAGGGGCGGATCCGGAGGGAGAAGGGCGGACCTCGGGGGGATCGGACGCGCTCGACGAGGCGGAGAGGGGTACATTGATCCCGGGCCGAGGGCGGAACTGGGGGAGGCGTAGCAAGCAAAAATGAGACGAAGCGGGTACGGTATTCGGGGCGCGCGTGGCGCGCCTTGGAGGGGTCCGTCACGGCCATCGCGTTCGAGAGCACGCGCCACACCTGTCGACGGGGGTACGCGTGAGAGGCTGCTGGGAGGGGTGCGGGGGTATGGCGTCGAAGAGGGCACTTGGTCGGCGGGGTAGCTGAGGACGCGCTGAACGCCCCCCACGCGGACCCGTACCCGGACCTGCGCAGCCTCGGACCGGGGTACGGGGAATGGTCTCGAGGGCCGGGGGGCGCGCCTGCTTGACGGCGGCGGCGCGGGCCGGGGTGTAGGCGTACCCCTCCACGCGCCAGTAGTCGGCGAGGCTCATCGTCGGGGCGGCCCCGCCCTCGCCCTCCCCCTCTTCCCCCTCGTCCTCCCCGCTGCTGCCGGCCGACCCCTCCCCCTCGCCCTCGCCGCCCTCGCCGGGGCCGGCGCGGGCGCGGATCTGCGCCTCCTCGACGCTCTCGCCCGTCACCTGTGTGCGCGCGCGAGCGCCCGTCGGACAGGGAGGACAGATCGAAGGTGCGGGGGGTACAGGCCTGGAGGAGGACGCCGCGGACGATGGCGCCGCGCTGCCGCAGGCTCGTGCAGTTCACCCGCACCCGCCGGAAGTCCTGCCCCGCAGTTGAGGAAGAAGCGGGCGGAGGAGCGGGCGGGGCGGGGCGGGGCGGACGTTGTCGCGCCACCAGGCGGCGTTGGCGGGGGTGTCGGGGCCCCGCTCCGAGAGGTCCTCGAACTCGGCTCCCTCCTCCAGCTCCTGCTCGGAGTGAGGGCGGGGCGGGTGGGGCGGGCGGGGCGGGCGCTTTGCGGCGGGCCTCGTGGATGGACTTGGCGGTCCAGTAGCGGACGGGGGCGAACGTGAAGGGCTCCCGCGGTGTCATGTGCAGGTTCGGCCGGCTGCCGCCCCCTCAGCCCCTCGAGCGGAGCCGGGGAGGGAGGCGGTGCCTACCTGAGGGCGAGGCGACCGGTGGCGGTGTGCGTCTGCACCACCGTCGCGTGCACCCGCCGCTCCTGCGCGGACGAAGAATTCGAAGTCAGCGCTTCTCCGGCGCGGCTTCGTGTGGGGCCGGGGGCGGACGGGGCCGGCGGGGCCGTCGGACCACTCGGCGTAGCGCGGCAGCGGCGCGATGTACCTGCGCCAGCGGGCGCGTGGCGGGGCGAGTCAAGTGGGAGAGGGCGGGGGCCGGGCTGGTGGGGTACGGCGCGCTTGAGTAGTGGAAGCGGAGGGAGCGGTGCTCGGCCAGCACCTGGGGCCGGGGTTGAGGGGGAGGGGGGGAAAGGACGGGGGTACGGGCGGACGGCGGGGAGGGGGTGGACGCGGGCGAGGCCTTGAGGACGCCCCGCCCGACGGGAGCCAGCGGTCCTGCGGCGGGGAAGGAGCGAGGCCGTCTCAGCGGCCGCTGCCAGCATAAGGGGCCGCAAGGGCGGCGGCCTTCTCGGCGAGGGCGTCGGCGAGGCGCGGGGAAGCTCGACGCCGAGCGCCGCCGCCATCTCCCCGACCCGCAGCTCCCCCAACAGCACCGCCGCCAGCTCCTGCGGCGCGTCGGAGCGCAGCGGGGCGGGGGTGCGGGGGACGGGCGGCGGCGGGGAGCGGAGGTCGAACTTGCGGCCGGCGAGGCGGTGCGCCTCCCGCTCCAGCACCCGCAGCTTGAACTCCGCGTGCCTGCCCAGGTGAGGGGGTGACAAGAAGGGGCGGGGCGCGGCGCGGTCGGCACCGCTTGAGCGTTCAGGTAGGGGCGTCGAACCCGAAGCCGGCCGCCGCTGCGTGCGCACGGGGCGGGGCCGCCGGTCAGGAGGGCGGCTGGGGCTGCGCGCGGGCGGGGCGGGCGGCCTCCATGGCGGCGAGGACGGGGACGAGCGGCATCTCCGTCGAGGCGAAGCAGAGAGCAGGCCCTGGCCCTGCGCCGGCAGGAAGCTCGGCAGGCGGCGCGCGAGCGGACGGGGCGTGGGGAGGGTGCCTGGAGGGCGGCGCTGATGCGCGCTGGAGGCGAGGGCGAGGGCCGCCCGCCGGCACGCCACGTGCTGCGCCGCCGTCGAGGGCGCCGCGGCCGGCCCTCCGGCGCAAACTGCGCCGCCGCCCCCTCAGCGGGCCTCGGAAGGCTGCGGGGGGGCGGGGCGGGCGGGCGGGCGTGGAGGCGAGCTGGTCGAGGGAGAGGTCGCGCTTGTCGTCGGGTGCAGCATCCAGGCCCCCACCGCCACGTCGAAGAGCCCGCACCCGGCGCACTGCGCCGGGCGTGTGCGAGGTGAGGGAGATGCGAGGGAGAGGGGTGGGGCGCACCGGAGGCGCCGGCGGCCTCCTCGGCGAGGGCGCGGAGGACTCCTTGAGGCCATGGCCCACAGCAGGCCGGCGGGCGCCCCCGAGCAGCGCGGCGAGGGCCGCCGCGCGGGCGCGTCGAGCGCCCGCAGCGCCCCCGGCGCGGCGCGCGCGGAGCAGGCGAAGACGGCCCGCCCGGGCGCAGCCGCGAACGCCACGCCCAGCAGCGGGCCCGGGGCTCAGGGCGGAGCAGGGCGAAGGGGAGGAAAGGAAGGCGGAAGGCGGGCACCGCGGGCAGAGGGGTCCGCGAGCCGCTCGAGCCGCCTCCGCCGCCGCGCGCCGGAGCGCATCGGCGCAGACGCGCCGCGGTGCGCGTCAGCCTGCGCCGCTGTTGAAGGCGGCGGGGGGATACAAGGGCAGCCGGCGCACCGTGTCCCCTCGCACCACCCTCCTCGCCCTCCTCCTCCTCGTCCTCGGGCTCGGCGTCGGGGGGCGCGAAGGCGCACGCGATCGCCACCGCCCTCTGCAGAGGGGGGGGATGGATCGGAAGGGTACGGAACAGGCTAAGGCGGGGCGCGGACCGCGGCGCGCCAGTCGGCGGCGAGGGCGGCCCAGCGCTCGGGGGGCAGCCGGGGGGAGCTCCTGCGCTCAGGTGAGGCCCGGAGGGAGAAGGCGGGGCGGCGGGGCGCGCGCCTGCACGTCGAGCTCCCGGCGGCGGCGGCGCTGGCGAGGCGGCGCTCCTCCTCGGCTGCCCTGGCGCCGGCCCGGCGCCGGCTTGGCCGCCGTCCTCGAGGGGCCGGCCGGGCCGGGCCGGGCCGCCTCGTCCTCCCCCACTCGCCCGGGGCCGTCGTCGCCCGGGAGCCATAGGCGCCCTCGCCCCCGCTGAGCGGCCCCCCGTCCGACGAAGAGGAGGAGGCCCCGCGTCGTTCCCCTCCTCCCTCCGAGGAGGACGAGGAACCCGAGCGGGGCGGCGAGGGCACGAGGGCGGCCCGGGGCCGCCGGCGAGGCCGGGGCGGCGCCGCGGGCGCGCTTCACGGCCGGTCTGCCGGCGGGCTCGCGCGGGGCCCCGGCGACGCCTCCGCGCCGCCAGGACGCCCTTGCGCCTCCGCGCCCGCTCCGAGCCGGCGGGGTGCGCCCCGGCGTCCCCTCCTCCGCCTCGGCCTCCCCTTCGGGCTCGCCCCCGAGGTGCGCCAGCGCATCGGCCTCCGCCCGCCGCTCCTCGCCCTCCTCGCTGCGGGGCGCGTTCAGAGCGAAGAGGGCGGACGGGGGGCGCGAGGCGAGCCGAGGGTCTGGCGGGCGCGGGCGAGGATGAGGCGGCGAGGCGGTTCTCGGGGCGGCCCCGCAGCTTCAGGCGCGCCTCCGCCTGCCCGGCCCGCCCGTCAGCGCCGAGCAGAAGCGAAGAGAGGACGGAGAAAGGGTTGCCTGCTTGGGTCGCGGGCGGCGTCGCGCTCGGCGGCGGAGGCGGCGGGGCGCAGAGGCGCCGCAGCGCCGCGCCAGCTCCTTCTCCGGCGCCGCCGCGAGCGCCTGGCGGGGCGCTGAGGAGGAAGGGGCGGGAAGCTTAAGGGAGCGGCGGAGAGGGACCTGGAGGGTGCGGAAGCCGGCGCGGTGGAGGGCGCGGGCGCGCGCCGCCGTCACCCCGGGCACCCGCACCAGGTCCAGCAGCTCCGCCTGCAAACGAAGGGAGCGTCAGGCCGGCAGGGCCTTCCGTGCCCCCCGGCTTTCTTATCGCGCCTGCACGCCGGCGGCCAGGCGGTCCCGGAAGCGCGCCGCGATGAGGCGGAGCTGCCGAGGGGCGAGGTCAGAAACGACGGGGCGGGGAGGGCGCGGGGGCGCGGGGCGCGGGACGCGCCTGCCACCAGTTGAGTCCGTCGCAGAGGCCGGCGATCGCCCCCGCGAACCCGCTCGCGCTCGTCTGAGCAGGAGAGTCAAGGGGAAAAGTGGGCCGGGGGGTACAGGGCGCGCCTGGAGGGACTGGAGCTGCCCCCGGGCGAGGCCGAACTTGGCCGCCACCGCCCCGATCGGCCGCTCCTGCGGGGGGCGTGACGCGGTCCCTCGGGGGGAGGTCGGGGAGGGGGGTCGCGCGCCTGGAGGAGGTCGCAGAGGGCGAGGGCGCCGAAGAAGCGGCGGTGGAGCACGGCGCCCCGCTCCGGCGAGCCGTAGGGCGGCGGCGTCCGCGCCGCCTGCGGGGTCCCACGGGTTCGCGTCGCTCTATATTTAGACTGGGGGTACGGGTGCGGACGGCGCAGAGGAAGGCCTCGGAGACGCCGCAGAGGTCGGCGGCGCGGCGGGCGTCCCCGCGCAGCGCCGCGTGCAGCCGGAAGAGGAGGCCCCAGTCGGGGGGCTCCGGGGCGGCCCGCGGCGGCGTCGAGAGGAACGCGAGGTGCGCGTCGTGCGAGAGGACCAGGCCCCGCCGCGCCTGCCGAGGGTTCAGTGGGAGTTGAGGGGGGAGGAGAGAGGGTACACCTGCACGAGGTCCTCGTAGAGGTCAACGCGTCGGGGGGCGAGAGCCCGCTGCCCTCTCGTCAGGGTAGGGGGGGGGGGGGGGGGGGGGGGGAGGGTTGTCACCTGAGGAAGACGGCGCGGCCGAGGGTCGTGGGGGCGAGCGCGTCCCCATCCCCCGAGCTCCTGGAGGGAGGGTGAGGGGCGCGGGGAGGTGCGCGGGGCGGGGCGCGCGCCGCTCGAGGAGACGGCGGGCCACGAGGCGCCCCAGGGCCGCCCCCGCCCCCTCCCCCGCCGCCTGCTCCCTGCGGCGTGTGAGCGCGAGGGTGAGGGGGGGTAAGGGGAAAGGGTACCCGTCGAGGGAGGCGAGGAGGGTACAGCGGACGAAGCGCGCCGCGTCCTCGCGCCGGGCGACGGCGCCGCTCCCCACCGCCTCGGCCAGCACCCTGGGGGGTACCCAAAAATATGAGCGAAGGCGGGGAGGGAAGAGAGCCGGGCGGGCGGGGCGGACCGCGCGAGGCCGCGCTCGGGGTCCCGGAGGCAGGAGTCGAGGGGGGGTAGGGGCGCCGACATGATCCGCAGCACCTCATCCTGCAAGGCCGGGCGGCTCGGGGCGTGCGAGAGGGGAGGGCGGGGGGGGGGGGGGGGTACGTGCGCGCCCTCTCGTTGGGCTTGCAGAGGACGATCGACTCGCCCGCCGCGTCCGCGCCCGCCCGCCCCGCCCGCCCGCTCATCTGAGCGAGGGGGGAGAAGTTCACGTCCGCTGCGGCGAAAGGAAAGGGGGGTACGTGCCGCGCCTGGCGGTACTCGGCTGGGGAGAGGAGCTCGCGGCCCATGCGCGCCGAGCGGAAGAGGACCCGCCTGCGCTCAGGTGAGGACAAGAGAGGGGAGGGCGGCTGGCGGTAGGGCGGGGGCGCGCCTGGCGGGCAGGTTGACCCCCGCCGCGAGCGTCGAGGTGGCCTGCCGGAGGCATCAAGGGTAGGAAAAGAGAAGGGGGCGGGGGGAGGGGGGGTACGGCGAGGCATGAAATGGCGCCGGAGCGGAAGCCGCGCTCCACCGCGTCGCGCTCGTCCGCCGCCAGCCCCGCCGTGTGCACCCCGACCCCCGCCGGGATCTGGGGGTACAGGTTAAGGGGGGAACGGGTGGCTGGGGAGGGGGGGGGTACCGCACCGTGAAGGCGAGGGTCTCGTCGAGGCCGGAGGGGAGGGAGCGGAGCTCGTCCAGGACCGCCTGGGGTTACGAGGTTGGGCGGGAGGGAGACGGGGTACGGGAGCACGCGGCGGCGCACGTTGCGGAGCGCGCGGAGGCGGTCGGCGGCGCGGTCGGCGCCGGGGGGCGGGAGGGGGGGGAGGAGCCGCGCGAGCAGCCGCGCGCAGTTTTCGCAGGCCTGAAGGAAGGGATCGGTGTCTGAAGGCGGGTACGGCGTCCTTCGGCGGGGGCGGGGCGGGCCTGGCGGGACTGGCAGAAGACGAGGACCGAGTGGCCCTGAGAGACCGTCTCGTGCACCAGCAGCATCACCTGAGCACAAAGTTGGGGGGGGAGAGAGGCTCCAGTGTTGGGGGTACGTACGCGGTCCGGGTCGTCGCGGGAGGGGTACGTGGGTGCGACGCGGAGCGTGCGGGCGACGGACATGTCGCGTGAGTACAGCGTGTCCCCGATCTGAGGCGGGGGGAGGGTACGGCATCAGAAAGAGCCCGAGGGAGGCAGCGGGGGGTACGGCACCTTGAGGAACTCGGAGAGGGGCACGGGGCGGAAGTCTGTGGTGTAGAGGGCGGCTCCGAGCCAGCGGGCGAGGGCGCCCACGTTCGGCAGCGTTGCGCTCATCGCCACAACCTGCCCGAGGGGCGTTGGAGGGGGGGAAGGAGAGGGGGGTACGCGGACCTGGATGGAGCGCGCGGGGTCGTGGAAGAGGAGCTTCGTGAGGGTCAGCTCCAGAAGCGGTCCTGGGGTACGCCGTTTCTTGGTGAGAGGGGGAAGAAGGGGGGCGGGGAGAGGGCGTACCCCGGTCCCCGTCGCCGACCATGTGGGCCTCGTCCACGACCACCGTACCCACCTGCAAAGGGGTTGGCCGAAGAAGATAGGAGGAGCGGGCGGGGAGGTACGGCGGCACCTCCGAGAGGCGCCCCGCCTCGACGTAGGCGTTCACCTGGGCGCGGGCGGGGCGGCTCGGGAGGGGTACACGCGCGCGGCGGGGATCGAGGCAGGGACCATGGCGGCGGCCTTCTCGATGGTGCAGACGGCGACGTCGACGCGGGGGCTGAGGAGGGGGCCCCCCTGGCCCCCGTGGAACGCCGTGACCCGCGCCCGCAGCGGCGCCAGCACCGCCCGCAGGTGCGCCACCTGCCGGGCCGGTTGAGGGGGGATGGAGGGGAAGGGGGGTACGCGAGCGGGCCTTCTCGGAGACGACAGCGACGAAGGGGAGGACGACAATGGCGAGGCGGCGGGCGCCTCGGCCGGCGTGCTTCCGCCGCCGCCCGCGCCGCTGCTGCCGGTCCCGCTCCAGGTCGGCCGCCAGCCGCCGGATCAGCAGCACCTCCGCCACTGCCGCCCATAGGACCAAATTCGACTCAAGTCTCATCTGGATCGAATCCGGGCGCTGGGCGAGCGCGCACCGAGGGTCTTGCCGCCGCTGGTGGGGGCGCAGTAGACCAGGTTGCGGCCGCCGAGGACGCCCTCCTGCCCCAGGCACTCCGCCTGCCAGGGGTACATCTCCGCGATCCGCCGGCGCTGCGCGTACGCCGCCGCGACCGCCTCCGGCACTCCGTACGCGGTCAGCTGCCGGTCCTCGGCGCCGGCCGCGGGGCCCGCCCCCGCCGGCTGCGGCACCGAGTCCAGCGGGGCTCCCGCCTCGTCCCAAGCCGCATCCGCCTCCACCGCGTCGCCCTCCGAGCTCGCCCCGATCGAATCTTCCTCCTCGTCGTCCTCGACGGGCGCGGCGGCCCCCGGGAGCTGGAACGGGGCGGGGACTCCGCGCAGGCCTTCCGCGAGCTGCAGCGGCTCCACGTCGTCTGCAGGCGCCGCTGTGTGCGCTTCTTGAACGGCCGGCTCAGCGGCGCACGCCGGCGCGGCCGTTTCCGCCCCGCTCGCTTGGGCCGGCAGCGAACGCTCACCGGGCGGCCCCGGCGCATCGCGCGCGGGACCATCGCGCTGTTGTGGCCACGGAGGTGCCTCGGGAAGATCCTGAGGCGCTCCCGGAACCGCGGGCGGCTCCGGGACCGCCGCGGGAGCGCTCGCTGCGGGGGTGCTCGGGCCCGGCTGGCTCGCTGGGGCCCCGGGTTTGGGAGGGCGCTGCCGCTTCTGCAGGAAGAAGTTGAAAATCGCCTCCTGGCTCATTGCAGCTTGTCGCGCGCTCTGTTCGCCTCGCGCGCCACGTTCGCCCCGCGCCCGACGCTCGCGGCGCCGAGTTAATGCGTGCGTTGGGAGTTGCGAGGCAGCGCCAGGCGGGGCCGCCTGCTTCGAATTTCTTATTCGGCTTTAGGGGTACAGTGCTTAGGCTCTGGCTGCCGACCGGCTGTTAAATTCGACCAGGCGCTCCCTAGCTGTAGCTACAGCTGACCGGACCACACTGTGTGCACAGCGCACCGCAGTCCCGCGCAGCAGCGGTCAAACTATCTTGCAGCAGCCCCGCCGGTTCACACCAGCTAGCGCGTGCTGGAGTGCTCAGCGGCGCAAGATGGCGTACGTGGCGCCCTTTGCGGCGATCCAGCTGCGCGGATCGCTGCCTGGGCAGCCACTGAGCAGCAGAGTTAGGGTGGATCGCGCGCGCACGGCTGGCCGCTCGCCAAGCAGCTCGAGACACGACTCGCTACGGTGCGAAAGCTCTGCACCACCCACCAGCTCGAGCAGCGGGCCGGCGACGCAGCAGCCAACTGTGTTCGAGCGCGCCGCCGCCGAGGGCTCCCCCTTCGCGCTCTTCCTCGCGCCCGTGAGCTCAGCCCGCGCGTGCGGATCGAAGCCCGCTTGCCGCCTGCGCTAAGCGCCTGCAGATGGAGGGCCTGGGGGACGTGTCGTTCCGACGGGCAATGGCGGCGCTGGGCGGCTTCGACGAGGCGTGCACCGAGTTCCACCGCGTCCCAAAGAACGCCGTCGTCCGTGCCCTCGTCAAGGTCCGCCCCCGCGCACGCCCCGGCCCCGCTCGCTCCGTGCTGCGCTCACGCGCCCCCGCGCGCGGCCGTGCAGCTGTACGAGCCGCACCAGACGCACCCGATCCCGGAGGCGCGCTTTCTTCCCCCCGCCGCCCGCACGCCGCCTCTGATCTCGCCCGCGCAGGCCGTCCAGCTCATGGGCAGCGTCGGCGCGCGCGAGGCACCCCCGCTGCGCCTCCGCCTCGCTGACCGCGCGCGCGCGCCGGAGCAGAGGAGCTGATGGCGGAGATGACCGACGGCGTGATCAAGCGCGGAGCGCCGCGCGTAGAGTTCCGCCCGCCGCCCGCTGGCTCGACGCTGAGGAGAGCTGACGGGCGGGGGCGCGGGGCGCGCGCGCGCGCAGCCTGAACTGCGGGTGCCCCAGCAGCCGGGCGACGGGCCGCGGGGCCGGCTCGAGCCTCCTCCGCGACCCCGACGACGTCTTCGCCGTCGCAAAGGTCCCCGGCCCGATCCCCGCCCGCCCCGCCCGCCCCGCGCCCCAGGCCCGAGCGGCCGTCGGCCCCAGGCGATGGTGGACGCGGCGCGGGGGAGGGTCCCCGTCTCCGTCAAGATGCGCTCCGGTGCGCCCACAGGCTACCCCGCCGCCCGCCGCGCGCGCGCCCCGCCCGACGCTCTCGCCCGGGCCCCTCCCCCGCAGGCTACGACGGTCCGCGCGCCCTCCTCCCCCAACCCGCCGCGCGGCTCCGGCGGCGAGCGCCGACGCCGCACGCCCGCGCGCCGCGCGCCGCCGGCAGACACGTACTTCTTCGATGACATCCTCGACGCCGTCCAGGGTCCGCCCCGGGGCCCGCCTCACGCCTCCGCGGGGCCCGCCCGCTCGCTCGTTCGAACCCCGCGCCCCCGCCCGCGCAGCGAGCGGCGCCGCCTTCGTCACCCTGCACCCCGTCCGGCCCTTTCACCGCCCCTCCTGCCCGCCTCGGCCGCTGCTGACGCCGGCCGGCCCGGCCCGCTCCCGCAGAGGACGAGGGACCAGGGGTACAGGGGCGAGGCCGACTGGAGCCTCATCGGTGCGCTCGCGGCGCGGCCGTCCCGCGCCTCGAGGAAAGAGAGCCCGACGCGTCCCCGCAGCCCGGGCCAAGGCCCGCCTCTCCATACCCGTCGTCGGTGCGCGTCGCCCCGAGCCCTCCCCGCGCCCCTCCCGACGAGCCGCGCAGGGAACGGCGACGTCAGCAGCGTGGAGGCGCGCGGGCGCAGCCTCCGCTGACGTCGGGCGCCGAGGCCCTGAGACGGGGCGGGGCGGGGCGGGGCGGGGCGCAGGACGCGCTGCGGATGCGGGAGGGGACGGGGTGCGACGGGGTGATGGCGGGGCGCGGGGCGGCCTGCGACCCCTGGCTCTTCCGCGAGATCCGCGCCCGCCTCGCCGGCCACCCCGGTCCCCCCGCCCCGCCCCGCCCCGCCCCGCCCCGCCCCGCCCCGCGCCGAGCCTCGCCGGGCGGCAGGTCTCCCCGCAACTGGGCGGAGACGGAGCGGTTCGTCGTCAGCTACTTCGAGAGCGTCCTCCGCGAGGCGCGCCCCGGCGCCCCGCGGCCCCCGCGGCCGTGTACCCCTGAGGCGCGGGCAGGTGCGGTACCCCCGGGGCCACGTCTCGAAGCTCAAGGAGCTGGGGCGCTACCTCCTCGACCACAGGCGCGCCGAGAGATCGCTCGCCGCTGCGCCCGATCCGAACGCCCGCCCCCCCCGCGCGCGCAGGCCGGAGCTCCGCACCCGCCTCCTCAAGTTCGTCCCCGAGGACCACGACGGTGCCGTACCCCCCTCGGCCTCCTCCCCCCTCATCGCGTCCGCGGCGATCGACCGCCCCGGCAGGCGAGGCGACGCTGCGGCTCCTCCTCTCTCTTATGCGGCAGGACTGGTGCGCGCGTCCCCCGGCCGCCCTCTCCGCGCGGGACGATACCCCTGCTTGAGCGGGGGCGCAGGGAGGAAGGGCAGCTGGAGGGCCGCTGGGGCAAGCGCTGGGCGGCGGCGGCTGGTCCCGAGCTCGAGGGCGCCGCCACCCGCCTCCCGGGCTCCGAGCTGCCCTCTTCGCCCTGCGAGGGCGCGCCCGATCCGAAGCAGACCCTCGCCCCCGCCGGCGCTTAGATAGTGCGAAGTCAAATTCATGCACTCGAGGCGAGACTGCTGCTGCGGCGAGGGCACTCGAGCTCGGAGCTACGCTAGCTAGGCCTAGGAAGCCGCAGGCAGACGTAGACAGCGCGCGGGAGAGCTCTTAAACTTGGACAGGCGCGCGCCGGCGCCGGCGCGGCCCCTTAAAGCTTGCCTGATCATTCGAATTCGATTCCAATGCATCTACCCCCACAAACTCTTTCCCCCCCCCCTCCGATTCGCCGGTCCTGCGCTGAGCTCGAGCAAGCGGCTGCAGCTGGCAGTGACAACGATAGCACTACGTCACTGGTATTGTGACAGCCAGCCATGACCAGCTGCCGCGGTCGGTCGAGACCGGTGACGCCGAAGTAAGCGCGTACGCGTACGTATACGGCAACCGAGAGGCATGGGCGGCTGCCACGGCTCGCAGTCGCAGGTAGCCCACGATCAGTCTTCGGAAGCTCCTCACGTTGATGCAGCCCGCGTCGTCGCTCCGCGAGAGGAATTCGAAGCGCGGGCAAGTTCTTCACAGCAAGCTACCGACGCAAAGACACAAGCGGAAGCATCAGCCGCTCCTGCGCAATCGCAAGCAGCTGCCCCGAGCTTGAGCCAGACGGCTTCCTCGAACCCCAAAGCAGAAGAGGCGCCGGCAGCAGCGCTTGCCGAAGCAAAACCGCAGCCGTCCGCGAAGCCAGGAGACGTTCCGGAGCCCCCCGTTAGCGCTCCTGGGCCTGCGCACGCAGCGCCAGCACCTGGCGACAAGGCGAGCGCCGTCGAGCGCGACGTCGTTCCGCAGCCCCCCGCTCGGCCGAGCGCCAGCACAGGCGTCGGGGGCCGATCGAGCTCCGTCAGCGTCGCCCCACAACCCGAGCCCCAGCTCACCGACGCCCCCATGGATGCGCGTGACGCCTGGATGCAGCTGGGCGCGAGCAGCGGCGACGCCAGCGGCGGCCTCTTCATGTCGTCCTCGCCATGGCGCCCCGCGCGCGTGGCGCTGGAGGACACTTCGCTGCAGATCATCGAAGCCGGCGCGCCGGGCGGGCGCCCGGAGGCGCGCGTGACCATGCGGCCCCCGTCCTGCGCGTCGCTGCGGGTCGTGGCGCCCGCTGCGCGCCTCGGCGGCCGCTACGTCGCGTGGGTGCGGGCGATCCCGAGCGGCGGCGGCGCGCTCCTCGGGTTCGACTCGGCGGAGGAGCGGGCGGCGTGGTTGGCGGCGCTCGGCCCGCACGCGGCCCCCGGCGTCGAGGTTTCCGTCGCTGCTGCCGCGCCGGCGGCTGAAGGCGGCGCCGGCGAGGCCGACATGCGGCTCGTGCCGCCCTCGATCGACGACGGCGAGTGGGGCGCCGCGCTGTGCCTCCGGGGGCTCGAGGCGCTCGTGGGCACCGGGGACGCCGCGGCCGCCCCCGGCGGCGCCGCCGTCCGCCTCACCCGCGGCGACGCGGAGGTCCCGCGCCCGCCCGCCCCGCTTCGCCGAGCTTCCTTCCGACGTGTGCCCCCCGCAGGTCCAGGCCCCCGCGGCGCTGCTGGTTCTCTCCGGACCGGAGGGCCGCCCCGAGGTCTCGGCGTCCTTCCTCGTGCCCCCGCTGCCCGAGGCCGGCGTCTGGGCCCTCCGCCTCTCCGTCGACGGCGGGGGCACCTGGGCCTACACCGCGGTGCGCCGGCGCGGCGCCTCCCGATGCCGCCCCGGCCGGATCCGAACCCGCGTCCGCAGCTGGAGCTCATGGTGTACCGCACGGACGTCGTCCGCGCGGTCAACCTCGGCGGGCCCGCCTACGGTGCGCCGTGCACGCGTACCCCTCTCTAAAGATAGCGCCGACGTCGACGCCGTACCCCAGTGGACACGGGCGGCGTGCGGTACGAGCAGGGCATGGACAAGACGAACTACGATCACACGGACTTCGGTGCGATCCGGACCTCCGGCGCCGTGCCCCACCAGGTCGGCGTACCCCCATCTAGATCTAGATCTCCCCTTCTAAATTCACCCGTACCCCCGCAGGCCATCCGCAACACCGACGACGGGCTTCTGTACGGGTACGGATTTTTTGCTCTGCATGCACTCTAGATCTCGATCTTTCCATGTACCCCGGACTGACCCTCCCCGTGCCAGGACGGCCCTTTCTACGCACTGGCACACGCTGAGCGGGACCAGCTTCCGAGGGGAGGCGGCTCCGGGGCACTACTTTGTCACCATGAAATTCGCCCAAGTAATTATATAACTCGGCTCGAAACTTTGATCTCCGTCAGACACCGCACTCACGAGGCGTCCTTAGCTCGTGCATCCGATGGTGGGCGCAGAGTACATGCGGCTTCTCGTGCAGGTGCCTTTCCTCACACACCCCCCTCGCCTCCCCCTCCCCTCCCCCCCCCCCCCCCCTCCCACCCCTCCCTGTCCCTCCCCCCCTGCTCGTGCCTCCTTCCGAGCCGCTCGTCGCGCAGGGCAGAGTGATCGTGGACAGGCTCGACATCGTGGCGAAGGCCCGCGGTCGCCAGAGCGCGCCGGGGCGCCCCTCACCGGGGTGCCGGGGCGCAGGCGGGCTTCATGGCGGCGCACGACGTCGTTGCGCCCCTGGACGTGGGCGGGGACGGGCGCTGGGAGATCCGCATGGAGGGCCAGGGCGGCTCCATGATCCCCGCCCCGGGCGCCGAGGCTAGCCGGTCCGCCCCGCCCCGCCCCGCCGCGCGGGTGCGTCCCGAGGGGCCCCGCGGCGGCAGGTGCTTCATGAACGCGTACGTCGTGGCGTTGCGGCCGGCGGCCTCGCGCGCCCGGGGCCTGCGCGCCGGGACGAGGCGGGCCGAGGAGCTGGCGAGGGCCAGCGTCCCCGTCGCGCGGACCCTCACCATGGACCGCCGGAGTGCGCGCGGGGCCCGCCCACGCGAATTTCCGCCGCCCCCGCGCGCCCTCAAGCGCGCGCAGGGATTCTGGACGCCACGCTGAGCGCGAACCTCCTCACGAACCCGAGCGGGGAGCGGGACACGGAGGGCTGGGAGGTCCTCCAGGTGAGGGGCCCCGGCGGCGGCAGGAGCGGCGTCCGCGCAGCGGGGCGAGCACGGGCGGGGCGCGCAGAGCGGGGGCGACGGGTTCGCGACGGGGGCGGGCGGGCACAAGGCCGCCTGCCACCTCAAGACCTCCTTCGGATGGGACGTCCGCGCCCAGGTCCGAGGGCCCGAGCTCGGATGAGAAGAAGGAGCGATCGGGATCTGACGGGCGGGCGGGCGGCGGCGTGGGGGCGCGGCGCAGACGGTGGACCTGGTGGCCGCCGGCCTCCCCGCCGCCTTCCTCGACACCGCCCCCGAGATCACCGTCGAGGACTGGTACAAGTGCGCCGCCGCCGGCGAGGCCCCGCCCGGGGCGCTAGGATCCGCGCTCCTCCGCCGCTGGGCCGATCGCGACCTGCCGCGCAGCGGCTCCGGCTACTTCCGCTTCCGGGCGCGGCTCCTGGCGGCGGACGGGCGCGAGGTCGCCGAGTACGAGTTCGAGCCTCCGGCGCGCCCCTCCGAATCCCGCCGCCCGCCGCCGGCGCTCCTCACGCGAGGCGGCGGGGAGCGCAGGGCGGCGTGGAGGTGTCGACGTGGACGAGGTGCGGCACGACGTTCCGCGGCTACGGTTCGCCCTTACTTCAAGTCCCCGCATCGTCCGATTCGAGGCGCTGACCTGCACGCTTCATGATCAGGACAGGGCGTGCGCAAGGTCTACTTCGAGGACGGCGGCAAGGACAAGCCCTTCTGGAAGGCGAGTGTCTTCTCGCGCCATTTTTCCTCGGCTTTGACTGGCGCGTTTCACTCGCGCAGGGTCACTACGGCCCGACGATCAGTGGCTCCTCGGTTCAAGTGCGGCCTTCCTCCTTATCAGAGTCCCTCCTCCCGTCCTCCCGGTTCCGACGGGGCGCGTGCGGGGCCGGGCAGGTGGTGCGGCCGGCGGGGGCGGGGGGCGCCGGCTTCGCGTCGGAGTCGGTGGAGGGCATCGTCGCGGAGCTGCTCTCCGAGCCCAACGAGGCCCCCAGCGAGTCCGCCCCGCCCCCATCGCGCCCTCTGCGGCCTTTCCTGCGCGCCGAGCTCGAGCGCTGCAGGCTCGGGCAGGCGGGGGCGCCCCTGCTGGTGGGCCCCGCCGAGGACGCCCTCGCAGTGGAGCGGCGCCCCGCGGCGCCCGCGCAGCTCGCCGACCTACACAAGCGCGAGTGCCGCATCTTCCTGAGGCGAGCCCCTAAGGGAATGAAGCTGCGGGGCGCCTGGATCTGACGGGCGCGGCAGCTCGACCTTCCGGGACTTCTTTGAGGAGCGCGAGCTCCTCGTCAAGCGGGTGCGCGGCGCGCCTCCTGTCGTAGCGCTTCTCCTGCGTAGCAAGGCGAGCGCGGGGCGGGGTGGCAGGTGCTCCCGCAGCTCGCCAAGCTCTGCGACGCGCGCGGCACAGTCCTCACCTTCGTCGACCTCCGCACGGCGCGCCCCGGGCGCGAGCGCGCCGCTCCCCGGCCCCGCCCGCGTCGACCGTCCTGCTGATGTGCCTGTGCCCGTGCCGCGCACGCGCAGGGGGTGACCTCGGAGCAGTCCGGTGGCGGCCACGTACTCGAGCTCTGCCTCGCCGAGATCGACCGCTGCCGGCCGGTGCCGTCTCGTCGAGCACGCCTCCGCGCGCGGCCCGTTCCAACGTTAACCCCGCCGCAGTACTTCATCGCGATGCTGGGCAACCGGTACGGGTGGAGCCACCAGCAGGACCACACGGACACCCTTCTGCAGCAGGTCAGATGATCGGCAATCAGAGCATCGAATGTTCTCGCAACCGCACTCGGAATCTGAATCGACGGCAGACGTTCGACAACGCGATCGCGGCGCTGGGGGAAGGCGGCGCGTGGCTCGACAAGTACCGCGACCGCTCCGTCACCGAGATCGGCGCGCGCCCCGTCACCCTCGTGGCAGAGTCGAAATGCCTGCCCCCGGACCCTGACGCCGCTTCGTGATCAGAGATTCGGCACGGGCTTCTCATCCAGCCGCCCGTGCGTCCGCCGCGGCTGCTCGGGCAGTGCCAACGGAGCGCGGGCTGACGGCCAGGCCGGGCAGCGCGCCGGGACGGCCTTCACGTACGTGCGGGACCCCGCCTACGCCGACTCGCTCCCGCCCGAGAAGTCCGCACCCTCGCGCCCGGCCCGCCCCCTCCCCCCGCCCTCGAAATAAACGGCGCCGGCCCGGCCCGGGGCGGGCGCAGGCGGCAGGAGTTCGAGCCGGAGAACAGCTCGAGCGCGGCGCGGCTGGCGGCCCTCAAGCGGGACCTTCGCGACGCCGGCCTCCCCATCCAGTCCTACGCCGCGCCCCCGGTGCGCCGCCGGCCCCTCCGAGAGTCCGGGGCGAGGGGCCCGGGCTCAAGTGGGGGAAGGACCTGGCGGCGATGGTGCTGGCGGACCTCTCGGAGATGGTGCGGCGCGAGTTCCCGCCCCTCAGCGCCGACGACTGGCTCGAGGTGCCCGCCCCCCCGCCCCACGTAGCCCCCGTGGTCGCGGGGCGGCGTTGCCTGAGGTCCCTGTAGCGCTCCCGCCTGGAGCACATCGCCTTCCTCGAGTCCCGCTCCGAGGCGCGCCCCTCGCGTTCTCTGTTTCTCCGTCCGCGCTCGTCGCTCCCGGCCCTCCTCAGAGCGGGCGCGGCAGGTGTACATCGGGGGGGAGGCGCTCTTCGCGGCGCTGGACGGCCACGCGCGGGACCCCGGCGCCCTCCCCCTCGTCGTCTCAGGCGCCAGGCGCGCCTGCGCTCGCGCCCGCCCCTCCGCTCGGACTCCCCGCTCCTCGCCGGCTCCGCTGACGGGGGCGGGGCGGCAGCGGGGGCGGCAAGTCCGCCCTCCTCGCGAACTGGGTGGCCCGCGTGGGCCGCGACAACGCCAGGCGGCCCCCAGACGAGGCCTTCGCCATGATCTTCTTCCACTTCATCGGTGTGGGGTCGAGCCCGCGCCCGCCCGCCTCGGGACTCGCCGGCCGGACTTCTGTCCGACCGCGCACGCCGCGCACGCAGGGGCGACGAGCGACTCGTCGGACCACATCGCCATGCTGGCGCGCCGGGCCGCATCCCCGTCCCATGTCCCTCTCTTAGCGACGCGCGCAGCGGCGCGTCATGGGGGAGATCCGGAAGACCTTCGAGATCGGCGACGAGATCCCCAACGACCCGCAGACGGCGCGCGCGGCGCTACCGCTGGGCCTCCGGGCGGGGCGGGTGGGCCCGGCTGAACGCGGCGCACGCGCGCGCGCAGGTGGTCTCCGAGTTCCCGTCCTGGCTCCGCATCGCTGCCGCCCGCGGCCGCGTCCTCCTCGTCCTCGACGCCCTCAACCAAGTGAGGGAGCTTGAAGCCTCTTCTCCTCGCCCCCGCCCGCCTGAGCGGCGCGCAGCTGCTCGACAACGACAACGCCCCCTCCCTCGCGTGGCTCCAGGTGCCCCGGGCTCCGCCCCGCCCCGAGCCGCCGCCGGCGCGGGCGCTGACGGCCGCCCCGGGCAGACGGAGTTCCCGCCCCAAGTCCGCGTCGTGCTCTCGGTCGCGGACGACAGCAAAGTCGCCGAGGTCGGCCGCCCCTCCGACCCGCGGCGATCGCGCAGCGATCGCGAGCACGCGCAGGTCCTCGCCGAGCGCCCGGCAGCGCGCCTCGCGGTCAAGCCCCTCGGCGTCGACGAGAAGCGCCAGGCCCGCCCGCCCGCCCGCCTTCTCGCCCCCGCCATCCCTCGAGCCGGGGCGGCAGGTGGTGGCGGCGTACATGCAGCGCTTCGGGAAGGCCCTCTCCCCCGCCCACCTCGACGCCGTCGCCCAGGCCCGCCCGCCCCTCCGCCCCGCCCAGACTCCGACCCGCCCCCGCCCCCGCTGCTCACAGCGGCGCAGGCGCCGCAGTGCTCGACGCACCTTTTCCTCATCGTCCTCCTGAACGAGGTCAAGCCCGGCAGAGGCCCGCCGCGCTCGGGCGAGGGCTCTGGGAGCGACGCGCGCCCGGCGTACGCGCGCGCAGGTGCGGCTGCTGGGGAGCTTCGACCGCTTCGAGGACGAGCTGCGGCACCTGCTCACCGCCGAGGTCCGCCCCAGCCCGCCCGGACCTGCCCCGGCACTGAAGCCTTCTCAGGACATCCCGGGCCTCTTCGGCCTCCTCCTCGCCCGCATCGAGCGCGACTTCGGGTGCGCCGGGCCGGGCCGGGCAGCGCCGGCGCCGGACCCCTCCCCGCCCCGTCCGACCGGAGGGCCGGCGCCGCAGGTTTGAGCCGGTCTCCAGGATCATGTCCGCCATCTGGGTCTCCCGCGCCGGCCTCTCCGAGGCCCGGCCCCGCCTGCGTCGGCCCGCCCGCCCAAGCCTTGCCCTTGTCCGACGCGGGGGCGCAGGCGGAGCTGATGGCGGTGGCGGGCATCGCGGCGCGCGCGGACTTCTCGCCCCTCTTCCTCACCCTCGCCGCCCACCTCGTCTGCCGCGCCGGTGCCCCGCCTCCGCGCGCATCGCCGCGTGCCGGCCTCGCCCCTCATCGGTATCGGGGCCGCGGCAGGCCTCTACACCTTCTACCACGACTTCCTCCGCCAGGCGCCCCGCCCGCCTCCTCGCCGTCTTCTCCGACCGCGAGCTCTGACGCGCGTGCGCGTGCAGGCGGTGACGGAGCGGTACATGGGCGACCCGAGGCACGTCGCCACCACGCGGAAGCGGTGCACGCCCGTCGGCTGCGCGCGCTTCGTGCGGCGGTCGTCCGATGCGGCCAGCCGCGGCGCAGCATCGTGGAGCACTTCGTGGAGGCGGAGGAGGGCAAGGCGGGCGGGGGCGAGGGGGAGGAGGCGGGGCCGGGGCGCCTCCCGGCGGCCCCGCTGCGCTACGCCACCGAGCTGCCCCACCAGCTCTTCCGCCTCGAGGACTGGAGCGCCCTCCAGGTGACGCGCGCCCCGCCCGGCCCCGCCCGTTCCACCCGCGGGTCCGGCCGAGGGTCGCCCGCCGCAGAGCACGCTGCTGGAGCTCCCGACCTTCGTCGCCCTCTTCGAGTCCAGCACGGGCCGCTTCGACCTGCTGCGCTACTGGCGCGCCCTCGACGCCGCGATGCCGCCCGGCAAGGGCCCCGCCGCCTACATCGAGCGCCTCACCGCCGGTGCGCGGCGCAGGCGCCGGGCCCGCGGCCCTCGTTCGAGCGGGCGGGCGCATGCACAGCGGAGGAGGGCGGGGGTGTGCGCGGGGGGCAGGTGCCGGCGCTGGCGCAGCGCCTCTCGCGCCTCTACCAGGACCTCGGCGAGTACGGCCTCGCAGAGAGCGCCCTCAAGGTCGCCCGCGGGCGCCCGCGTCGGAGGGGCCCGGGCCCCGCTGACGCGCGCGCGCGCTTGCAGTGCTTCCCCGTGGCGCGCAGCGCGAAGGTCTCCGAGTCCGCCTCCGACCTGCGGAGCGTCCCGGGCGGCCTCGCGGGCCCCAGCGGGTAGCCGGCCCGCATCGCCCGACGCGGCGATCGCGCGCCGAGAGGCTGGGGCGGGGGCGGCGGCGCAGGCGAGCGCGGTGGCGACGCTGCTCGATCTCGGGGCCGTCTGCCGCGCGCAAGGAGACCCCAAGCGCGCCGCCGACGTCTACCGCCAGGTCAGCCGCCCGGCCCCGAACTGGTCAAAGCGCGGCCGCCCGGCTCCGAGCGCCGCGCCGCGCCGCGCGCAGGCGCTGGCGCTGCAGGTGACGGCGATCGGGCTGGCCCCCGAGGAGCGCCTAAGCGGCGCCGCCGCCCTCGTCGGCCTCGCCGGCGCCCTCGCGGAGGACCCCGACGGCCTCTCCCAGGTGCCTCGACGGCGCCTTGAGCTTCTCGCTTTCTTCCGTGAGGCTAGGCGGGGCGCTAGAGCGGGGTGCGGGGCGCTAGAGCGGGGTCCGCATAACGACGGATAGCGTGTACCTCACGAGCGTCGCGGACCCCGACGCCGTCGTGCGCCGGCGGGCCCCGACGCCGTCGTGCGCCGGCGGGCGGCCGGGCGAGGGCGGCCCGGCGGCCCCGGGGGCACGTGCGCGGCCGGCTCTGACCGGCTCGCGCGCGCCGCGGTGGCGGCAGGCGCGGCTCTGCCTGCGGGCGGCGCTGGACGCGCTCCAGGAGCTCCTCGGGCCCTCGCACCTCGCCGTGGAGGCCACGACCTCCGCCCTCGCCCTCGTGCGCGCGCTCCCCGGCCCTCGCTCTAGCGATAAAGGGCCCGAGTCAAAGCTCCTCTCCATTCCAGCAAAAGCTTCACGCCCCTCGCAAGGCTGACAACCGCGGGCGGGGCGCAGGTGTACCACCGTGCAGGCCTCCTGGCGCACGCGCGGGCCGCCTTCCGCGAGCAGGCGCGCCGTCCCTCCGCCTCCGCCTCCGCCCTCGCCTGCGGCGGCGCCTCAAACGCGCGAGGACGGGCAGCTGGCGACGCTTCGGGCCTCGGTGGGCGTGCACCACCCCTTCACCGCCATCGCCCTCTCCAACCTCGGTCCGCTCCAAGCTTAAGCGTGCAGAGCCGGCCCGCGCGGGGTGACGAGCTTTGTTGGGGGCGGGCGCATGCGCAGGCCTGCTGGAGCTGGACGAGGGGCGGCTCGCCCGCGCCGACGCCCTCCTCCGCTGCTCCCGCGCCATCGTCCGCCCCCGCCCCCCGCCCCCGCCCGCCCCCAGCGCCGCTCTAGACTAGGCGCCCTCCGCCGGCCCTCCCCCCCCCCCCCCCCCCCCCGCTTCAAGAGCCGATCGACTTCTTCTCCGCGGGCGTATGTAAATTCCTCGTTGGGCAGCTGCGGGAGGTGTACGGGGAGGGCCACCCGATGTACGGCGCCGCCTGCTACAACCACGCCCTCGCCAAGGCCCGCCCCAGCCCCCGCGCCCCCGCGCCCCGCCTCGTGAGCGCGATCCGACCCGGGCGCAGGCGGGGCTGGGGCGGGGCGGGGAGGCGGGGGAGCTGGCGGGGCGGGCGGCGGCGGCCCTCGAGTGCTCGCTGGGCGAGGCGCACGCCGACGCCCGCCTCGCCCGCCACGCCGCCGCCGAGCTCGCGATCGCCTCCTAGACCCGGGCCCCGCCCCTCGCCCCGCCCGGATCCGGCTGCACGCTTTGGTTTAGCTGAGAGGGATCCGGATCGCCCGGTGGTCGGCTTTGCTTCCTGCAGTCTGCTTGCTTCCTTTCGCTTTTCAATTTAGAGGGATCGGACAGAGGTCGGCTTTGCTTTTTAGATCTGCACTCTGCTCGCTTACTTTTGTGATTTAGGGCGCAAGCCTGCGTTTACCCTCGGCTTGTCCGCTTCAGGATGTTATGATTTAGGCTTTTAGATTTCCCGTTTCGCGCTGTTGTCGCTATATCGCTTTAATTTCATCCCGAGTCCGGATCTGTCTGCATGCGCATATTCATTTGATCGTCTGTTGCGATTCATGAGCCGGAAGGGCTTCAGGCTCCCTTCTTCGAACTCTTTCTTTGTATCACCTGCCTTGCGGATATCGACGTCTAATCAGCTGCAGAATATGATTTTGGTTTTTATGAAAGCACATCGAGGTCATCAAGGCCGCGGCCGACCGCAATATTATTTTTGCTCAGCTTGAGCATATATATCTCCCCCTCTCCCCGGAATTCCTCTTCCCCCTTAAGCTTCGAATTCCCGCGCGCCGGGGACCTATAGCTAGGAATTAATTGGGACCGGCCTGGGATCCTGTTTAGAGCTCGAGGACGGGGGAATTATGTGAATTTATGTGAATTAATTAAAGTGGGACCGGCTTGGGATCCTGTTAGAGGACGACGGGGGAATCAAGTGCAGTTTTCTCCCTCCCGACAGCTGGCGGGCTCTGGGATCCTGCGTACCCCCGGCCGTCACTTTAGCCGAAATGGCATCGTTCGTCGTCCCCTGCGTTCCAGCGGCAACGGCGGCTCCGGTCGTTCTGGGGGTCGTCCCCCAGGTCGCCTCGAGCTCCCCGCGCGTCGCCGCCGTTCTCCCGACCCGGCCGATCGCGCGCCCGGGCCGCTCCCTCGCGCGCCCGTCCCGTTCGTTCTTCGTCGGCGCGCACAGGACCTGGCACGCCGATGGGCCTGCACGACCCGCTCCCGAGTTCGGTGCGAGTTCTCCCTTGAGCTTGCAAAATTGCGCCGGCGCGCGCCGCGCGCTTCTACTTGTGCTTGACCGCGCGCGAAGGCGTTGTAATATCTGCCCTGAGCAATCAAGGCAAGGGCGATGCGGAGGAGAGCGCGCGCTCGCCTTTTGGCGCGGATGTCGACTCCCTTCTCGCGCGCGCAAGCTCTTCGCTCAAGTTGCTCGTGCGCCGCGCGCCTCATGATCATGATCATGATCAGCGCCTCAGATTCGCCTGTGAACTGTCTCTCCCTGCGCGCAAGCTGAATCTATGCGCAGGCGAAGACGACCGATCGCGAAATCATCGATGTCGAGAACGGGCTCTCCAAGCTCTGGTCGACTGCGGCGCGCTTGTAAGCTATTCCGCGCGCGCTGCGTGCGGCATCCACTGAAGCTTGAATTCCACATGCACAGGCTCGCCGAGGCCCAGGTGCGCCAGGACTTGGCTGGATCCGCTCCGCCTGCTCCCCTTGCTAATTTATAAGCCTCCGCTAGTTCGTCGCTGAGGAGACGGGAAGTGGTGCGCGCGGATGCGGAGCCCGTTCTCGCCCTCGCTAGCTTTTTGCAGCGCTAGCTTTTTGCAGCTTAGAAGGTTCATGAATCCGAAGCGCTCAGACACTGGCAAGCACGTTCTGGAGGCGTTGAGTCGCGCCGAGCAGGCGTTCGATCACGCAAGCGGGTGGACGGAGGCTGCGATTGCCCGGGTGCGCATTGGACTATGGAATTCGAACGGCGTTCTGTAATTAGACTCCATTCTAATTCGATGTCGCGGAGCGCAGCTGCGTGTCGATAACTTCGAGTCCGGCTTCAGCGAAAGGGAGCTCGAGGCTGCTGAGGTGCCTCACTGTTTCGAATTCGTTTCTATAGCTGAATTATTTATTCAACATTTCTGTGTGAGGAACGTGGGCTGATCAAATTTTAAATCTTCGAAATCAGCAAAACTTGAAGTTGTTCGAGCAAGCCGTCGATGCCATCCGCACCCACTTCCACGAGTGGATGCAGGTCAGCCCATGGCCACGGCCATCGACCTCGACTTTTTAGTGTCGAATTTGGTCGCCTGCTCAATATAAAATATCGCATTTTGTCTCCTGGCAGCACCCTACTCTGGCGCAGGCGCGGATGAATATTTCTGCGGTGCCATCTACGACGCCGATCAAGGTGACTGAATCTCGGGTTCCGATTGCAACTTCATTTTAATTATGTCTGCATCCCGAGCTCGAGCAGCACCTGACCGCTCCGTAACGTAGAAAACAGCTGAAGAACTGAAGCACAAGGCGACACAGGCCAAGGAGCAAGTGGAATCTCGCGGCAGCGAGCTCAGGCAGCAGTTCGAGGTCCGATCATTTGTTTATTTGTGCACACCATTGCAGTTGCGCATGCAGCTCTGATCGTTCCGGATCGATATCCCGCAGGAGGCGCGTGAGAAGGCAACAGGCAAAGCGAAGGTCTTGAATTTGAACCATCATGGCAGAGCCAGCTGTCTTTCGCTTCTCCACATGTAGAATTAACGCAATTCTACAGGAGCTCCGCGAAACCGTCTCGGAGAAAGCAGATGTTCGCCCATAAAACGCTCTGGCGCCCATTCAATACCAATCTGATCGTATACGTACTTATGCAGGAGACCCGCAAGAAAGCGGGAGAGACTGCAGGGACCATCCGGAGCTCGGCTGAGGAGCGCGTCGAGGTGCGCCCTAATTATAAGCTGGCCGCCGCGGCCGTCGGGGGGCGTTCTCTCACCGGGGGACGCATGCGCAGGGCGCGCGCGAGAAGACCGCCGAGGTGACCGAGGCAAGCGCTGTTCCCGCGCTCGCCTTCCGAATTCGCGCCGGCCCAGCAGCGTGACGGGGCTCGCCAGGGCGCGAAGGAGCGCGCGACCGACTTCGCGCACAAGGCCGGCGAGCGCCTCGAGGTGCGCGGGAGGACCCGCGCGGCTTCAGGGCGCCGGCCCCGCGCAGCGGGACGGATCGAGCCCGCGGTCGGCAGGAGGCGGCCGAGCGGACCAAGTCGAAGGCGACGGAGGTCGCTGGCTCTGCGCGCGAGCAGGCCGACGAGACGCGCGAGCGCGGCACGGTGCGCGCCGCGCTTCGACTCGCCCAGATCTAGATTTAGATGTCCCGCCGAAGGCGCCTCCGCGGCGGCTCACCGGAGCCGATTTCGCGCCTCGCACGCAGGAGTTCGCGGAGCGCGCCAAGGACAAGACCGCGAAGGCGATGGACTCCGCCAAGCAGCAGGCCAAGGTCCGCTTAAGCTTCTCGGCCCGGTTTGGCGGGGCCACAAATTCTTGCTGACGCGCCCGGCGCCGCGTCGCAGAATCTGCAGGCGAGCCCCGCCCAGCCCGGCGGGCGACGCAACTCCCCTCTTCCGTCAGAGCTTAGCTGAAGGGGATTGCGCGTCTCAGGAGAACGTGCGGGAGAAGGCGGAGGAGGCGCGCGAGCGGTCCGAGCGTGGCTTCCAGGAGGCCGGAGAGAAGGCATCCGCCATGAAAGAGGTCCGATTGCCCCACACGGTTTTCGCGGACTTCTGCTCAGCTTCTAGAACGTTTTTTGCGGATTTTCGCACCGCTTGTACTAGAACTCAGCTAGAGAACCCGGTGGCGCGAAAAACGTACTTCGCGTGCCGCAATATACGTGCATATGCAATGGATTTTCGCTTTCTAGATTTCGATGAAGATATCTTGAGCGACTCGCGTTTCAACTGAAGTGCAGCGTTTTGGAACTCGGAACTTAAGCTTGCACTGTTCTGCGCCGGTCTGCTGATCCCACTGACGCAGGAGACGGGCAAGAAGGCGGGCGAGGCCGCGGGGACCATCCGGAGTGAGGTCGAGGAGCGCGTGAAGGTGCGCCCTGCCGCTGGCCTGGGGCCGTCCGGGGTGCCTCTCTATCTCACCGCGGGACGCAGGGCGCGCGCGAGAAGACCGCCGAGGTGACCGAGGCAAGCGCTGTTTCCGCGCTCGCCTTTCGAATTCGCGCCGGCCCAGCAGCCCGCACGTGACGCGGCTTGCCAGGGCGCGAAGGAGCGGGCGACCGACTTCGCGCACAGGACCGGCGAGCGCCTCGAGGTGCGCGGGAGGGCCCCGCGCGGCTCCAGGGCGCCGGCGCCGCGCATGCGCAGCGGGTCGGCGCCGGAATGAGCCCGCGCCCGGCAGGAAGCGGCCGAGCAGACCAAGTCGAAGGCGACGGAGGTTGCCGGCTCCGCGCGCGAGCAGGTCGATGAGACGCGCGAGCGCGGCATGGTGAGCGCCGCGCTTCGACTCGCCCAGGTCTCCCCCCGAAGGCGCCTCCGTGGGGGCTCACTCGGAGCCGATCTTCTCGCTTGCAGGCGTTCGCGGAGCGGGCCAAGGACAAGGCGGCCCAGGCGATGGACTCCGCCAAGCAGCAGGCCAAGGTCCGCTTACGCTTCTCGGCCCGCTTTTGCGGGGGCTATTTCTTCTCGCTCACGCGCCTGGTCTCTTCTCTTATATTTCTTTCTTCTCGCAGAATCTGCAGGCGAGCCCCGCCCATAGCCGGCCCGGCAGGAGACGCAATTCCCTTCGAATTACGCCCGTGGCCTTGCTGAGCTGAAGGCTTTTTGCGCCCCAGGAGAGCATGCGGGAGAAGGCGGAGGAGGCGCGCGAGTGGTCCGTCCGTTCTGGCTTGATCATGATTATCATTGCGTGGCTGCGGTAGAAATATCGATATATCAATGTTAATGTCGGGGGCGCGCAGGGTTGTTGAGGAGACGACCCACAAGGCGGAGGAGCTTGGCCACCGCGCCCAGGACGCCGGCGAGAAGCGCGCCAAAAGCTCCTGCCGCGCCCGGCCCAGTCGGCCCCTCTGACTGCGGGCGCGAAGGGCGAAGGGCGAGACGCAGAAGGCCCTGAAGAAGACGCGGAAGCGGGCGGGCGAGAAGACCGAAGAGGCCGCCGAGGCGGTGAAGGCCCGGGCCACCGAGCTCGGCGACAAGGCGCGGCAGAAGCGGTGCGCGGGCGGGCGGGCGGGCGGCGGTCTTTCTGCGCCGCGCGCCTCGAGCTCGGGCTCGGGCTGACGGCGCGCTCGCAGGGACGAGACGGTGGAGGCGGCGAAGCACAAGCTGGAGGACACCAAGGAGGCCGCGGACGCCAAGGTGCCCGGGGCCCGGTCGTGGGCGCTGCACCGCTCCCGACAAACTTAAATTCGTATGTCTCCGCAGCGCAAGGAGGCCGCAGACACCATCAAGCAGAAGGCCATCGAGGTAATTAAAATATATTTCTGTCTGATTTTCGCGCCCGTCCTCCCGTTCGCAAATTTACCCACGCCCGCCACGCACATGTACAGTTTGAGCAGAAGGTTCGGAATCGCCCCCGGGCCGACTAGAGCACCTGCGCATACGCCTTCTTTCAAACAATTCAATCGGTGTTCGTTTATTCACTCACCCCTTCAAATTTTGAACAGGTCGAAAAGAAAATCGAGTCGTGGGTCGAGGTGCGCCACCCTCGGCCTCTGAGACTCGGGCTCCCGGCCGGCCCCGGCCCGACGGGCCGCCGCAGGACATCGCGGGCTCCGGCGAGGAGGACTGAGCTGAGCTCCTGGCCAGGACCGCCCCACGGCAGAACCTCGCCCGAGGACAGCGCTAGCCGCTTGAATTTTGTGTAAATAAATTGCGTTCTACTAAGGCTAGATCTGCACATGCGAATGTTCATGGGACCGGGGGCCAGGGTTTTGAGGGGGACCGCTCCTCTTCGAGCTCTGTTTTTCCTCTCTAGCTAAATCGATCTAGAATCCGAGCTGAGATTTCCTCTCGATCCATTTCCGAGCTTGCCCCCCCCCCCCCCTCCCCACCCCCCGCCCCCCCTCCCCCCGCCCCTCCCCCTGCCATTCAAACCGAGTTGAAGGGACCGACTTTTTTCGCGACCTGTGGGAGAGCTGCTGAACCTACGGATCGGGGCCCACGCCGGCGGCGGACCGTCGGACGGGACCGGGATCCCGCCCTCGGCTCGCCGCTGTCCCTGGGCCTATCTCTATCTCGAGAGGGCGTGACATTCTTCAGTTCGTATAATACAGTCGAGATACAATCTACAGCCGCCGGGGAGGGAGCGCTCACTCCCCTCTCCCTCTCCCTCGCCCGCGCCCTCGGCCGCGTCGCCGGCCCCGCCGGGGCCGCCGGGCCTCGGGAGGCCCATCGCGGCGCGGGGCGCGGCGGCGCGCCAGGCGGCGAACTCGGCCGCCTCGGCGCCGGCGACGCGGCGGGCCCACTCGCCGTCCTCGAAGCGCCAGAGGCGGGCGAGGAGGGGCTCGCCGGGGGCCGGCAGCCGGCCCCGCGCCCGCAGGAACCCGTGCCGCGGGGCCAGCCGCCCCTCCAGCGACATCCCCAGCACGTTCGAGCGGCCCACGATCTGCCCGCCCCCCGCACGCCATCACGGCCACGGTCGGAGCCCTCGGGGGAGGGCGGGCGGCGATGCCCACGTACCTCGTCGGGCTGTACCCCGGCGACGCTGCGCAGCCACCGGAGCTTGGGGAGGATCTGCGGGGCGCGTGCACGTGGGCGCCGGGGCGCGGGAGGCAGGGCGAAGGCGGGGCGGGCGGCCACGGGCGGACGTTGGAGGGGAAGCAGAGGGTGAGGATCTTGGTGCAGCCGAGGAGGACGCGGCGCAGCTGCTCCCGCGTGAAGCCCTCCCCGCCCAGCGCCTCCAGCTGCGGGGTACGCTCGATTGAGGGGGGCACTCGACGGGAAGGGGGGGTACGGCACCTTGGCGCGGAGGGTCTGGGGGGTGAGGAGGAGGGTGCCGGGGGCGTTGGAGAAGACGCGAACGCAGTCCCCCCGCGAGAGGCCCGCCAGCTCGTGCAGGAGCGCCTCCTGGGAGGTGGAGGGGGGGGTGGGGTAAGGGGGGTACGCGTTTCTGCGAGGCGGGGGCGCGGGGCGCCTTCTCGCGGAGGTGGCGGGGGACGTCGACGGAGGCGAGCTGCGGGGCGCCGCGGAAGGCCCGCCGCACGTCCGCCTCGTCGAAGCCAAAGGCGGCGAGCGCCTCCACCTTCGGCCTCAGGCACCTGCCCGCGCGCAGCCGCGGGTTCGAACCCGCGCGAGGCCGCCCCGAGGGGGGGGGGGCGGGCGCACGACTCGACGTCGAGGAGGAGGAGGTCCACGTGCTTGGAGGCCTTCGGGACGAGCTGGGGGGGGGGGGGGGGGGGGGGGCGTCGACGTCGGGGGTACGGCAGGGTTAGGGGGGTACGGGGCGCACGGAGGGGCCGAGGAGGTGCTGGAGGAAGCGGAGGCGGTCGGCGAGGCGGGCGGTGTCGGAGGTGAGGACGCGGGGGTGCGACTGGAGCTGCGCCGCCCCGCCCCGGGCCTCAGCCGCGCGCCGGACGCGCTCGCTTCGAGCGGGCGGTTGGGCGGGCGGGGGCGCACAAGCTTGAGGATGGAGTGGGGGGCGCCGGGCTCGGGGGCGAAGCCGGCGGCGGCGAGGAGCTCGAAGTTCTCGCGCAGCGTCGCCGCGCGCCCGTGCAGCACGAACGGCGCCCCCCGCAGCAGCGCCAGGATCTCCTCCGTCCCCAGCCCCACGTTCCTGCCGCCCCGCGCGCACCATCAGCGGCCGGGCGGCCGGGCGCGGGGGGGGGAGGGCGGGGGAGGGGCCCCGGGCGCGCCCGAGGAACTCGAGCTTTCGCTTGACGCGCTCGGGGTCGCGGCGGATGAGCAGGGGGTCGGCGACGAAGATGGCGCGGAGGCCGTCCTTGCCCAGCCCCGCCCCGACCAAGACGCTGACCAGCTTGTACGTGTACTCGTCCAGCGGCAGCAGCAGGATCGCCGGGCACTTGCGCGCCACCTGCCGCGCGTGAGATGAGGCGGCGCGGCGCGGCACGGCGCGCGCGGCGTGCCTGGTGGAGCTCGGCGTCCGAGCAACCGAGGGAGCGCAGGAGGTCGAGGCCGTTCGTGTGCTGCGCGGAAACGATCTCCATGGCCTGCTCATCGGCGCCCTCGATGACGGCGGCCGCCCGCGCGGCTGTCATCGACCGCGCCGCCTTGGTCCAGGGCCGCCGCACGCGCGGGATGAGGTCCTCGTCCAGGGACTTGACGCCCGCGAACGTGAACAGCTGCTGCGCCTGTCCCCTCGCCAGCTGCAGACTCGGCTGCAGGAACAGGCTGCGCGGCGGCGGTGAGCGGGGCACGGCGGAGCGGGATGGAGCTGACGCACTTGTTGATCTCGGCGAGCACCCAGGCGCCCGAGGGCGAGCTCGAGGCGCCGCGGCGAGGAAGTTTCATCGCCGGCCGGGCGGCCCGGGGCTCGTCCAGCTCGTCGAGCGCGTCCGAGCGAGGCGACAGCACCGCCTCGAGGAACTCCGCGTAGGACGGCGGCTCGCGCACCACAGATCCGGTTGGACGCAGCGGCGCGGGCGCGTCCGCCCGCGCCGCGAGGGCCGCCACGCGGGCGGCCCGCCGCATTGCAATCGGGGGGTACGCTCACTCGAATGGAGGACGAGCGGAGCCCGCTGGTGCCGCAGCCGCGGCATCCGGGCGTGTGGGAATCGCTCTACGGCTCTCTCCACACACGCGATGAGGAGGCGGCGCATGTGAAGCGAGCGTCCGCGCCCGCCCCGCGCAAGCCCGGTGCAGAGCCGCAGCTGCAGCCGGCGCGCGCGCATCGGTTGCCCCTCAATGTATTCACCGACAAGCTTGTAGGCGACGAAGACGTGCGCCGGCCTCGCTTCGAGCTTGACCCTTCGACTCCACGCCTGACCGCGATCCGGGCGCGCGCAGCTTGAACGCATCGGTGACGATGGCCTCCGGCGCTTCTATATCGCTCAAAACTCCCTCATACGATCCGTGCGCCGCCCGAGGTTGCGCCGCGCAATTCGGCGCTCGAGCTCCAGCTAGCTCTCTTCTCGCGCCGGCGCCCGGATCGCGGCAGCGCTCGCGCGGCTTCTAGCAGACGCGCGCAGTTCGAGGAAGTAGAGGAGCGGCTACCGGAAAAGCTGCGGCGGGACCTGCGCGAGGGGCTCGAGGAAGGGACGCGGACCGCGGCGCTCGGGGCGGAGGCGCTCCCCGGCCAGGACCGCGGGCCGCAGGCCAGCGTCGAAAGCCGATGGGAGGGCCCCGCGCGCATAGAGGTCCGGATCCGCGCTTTCTCTGCCCGGGCGCGCCGCCGCTGCCCTCTGACTCGCCCCGGCCCGCCCGAAGGCGCGGCAGGCGTCGCACTCGCGCGCCCTCATTCGCATCTCCTTCACCGCCAACATCGTCGTCGTTTTTTTTAAGGTGCGAGAGCAATATTAACGTAAGATTCCCCAGAGCTCACGGGGCCCCCGCAGCTCCTCGCCGTGTTCGAGACGGGATCCCTCTCGGGTGCCCCGCGCGCCGCCTCCCCCGCCAATGCTCCTCGTACCCCGTAGCTGTCTGACGCTGCCCCGTCCCCAGTCCTCGGTTCCACGCTCGAATCCGCCCTCGACATCCTGAGCTCCCTCATCCTCTGGCGCCCTCCCCGTACCCCCACGGCCGGGCGCCCTCCGTTCGTTCGACGTACCCCGGCAGGTACACAAACCGCGCGGTGGACCACCGGAACGTGTACCGGTACCCCGTCGGCAAGTCGCGCATGGCGAGCCTCCCCCCTTCGCTTCCCGTTGCCCTGGGCCCGCCTCACGGGGGGCGCGGGGGGCGGCAGGAGCCGATCGGGGTTGTCATCTTCGCGGCGATCATGGGCACCGCCTCGTTCAACCTCGTCGCGTCCGCCCCGCCCGCCCCCGGCCCCCGCCCCGCCGGCCCCCGACCGGACGGCCCTCGCCGCCCCGGCCCGCAGGTACAGCGTGAAGGAGCTGATGGAGGGCAAGCCCGAGGAGCAGGTGCCGTGCCGGCGCCGGCGCCCGGCGGCCTTAGCTTGCGCCCCGGGATGCGATGCGGGCGGGGGCCCCCCGGGCAGCTCTTCCTGGGCCCCATCGCGGCCTCCATCCTGGGCGCCATCATCGCCCTCAAGCTCGTGCGCGAGCCGCCCTCCGCCCCTCCCCTGCCCCCGCCCCCGCCCCGCCAGTCCCGCCCCGCGCGCAGGTGCTGTGGATGCTGTGCGCGCGGAGCGACAACGCCTCCGTCATCGCCTTCGCCAAGAGCCACCGCAACGACGTCGCCATCAACGCGCGCCCCCGGGCCCCGGCCCCGCCCGTCTCGAGCTATCCCTTCCCGAGCCGCGCGGGCGCAGGCGCTGGGGACGGCCTTCGCGTACGTCGGCTCCAACTACTACTGGTGGGTCGACCCCCTCGGTCCGCCCCGCCCCGCCCCGCCCCGTCGTCTCGAGCAGCCCCGCGCCGCCCCGCGCCGGCGCGGCCTTAGGCGCGTGCGGGGCCAGGGGCGCTGCTCTTCTCGGCGGCGATCGTGGCGGACTACGCGCACATGTCCCACGGCCACGCGCGCCCCGCCCGCCCACCCCGCCCGCCCGCCCCGCCGGCCCCGCCCGAGGCCGAGGCGGGCGGGCCACGGCAGGTGAAGCGGCTGGCGGGCCACTCGGCGGACCCCGCCCTCCTCTCCGCCCTCTGGTCCCCCGCCCCCGCCCTCGCCCGCGCTGACCGCCCCGCCTCACGCCGGCCCGGCAGCTACATCGCGTACGCCCACGACGAGCGCGTGCGCTACGTCTCCTCCCTCATCGCCTACCACGTCGTCCGCCCCGCCCGCCCCGCCCCGGGGGCCGTCTGACGGTCTTCCGGCGCCGCAGGGGACCTTCTACCACGTGGAGGCGACCCCCCCCCAATAACCCGCCGCCGCCGCTCGGCGTTGGGCCGTCTCACTGAGTCAGCCTCGCCGGGCAGGTGGCTGTGGTGCTGGACCCCGAGATGCCCGTCCGCGAGGCCCGCCCGCCCCGGCCCCCGCCCCGCCCCGCAGGCCCACGAGCCCCGCACGCCCCCGAGCCCTCCGCCCCGCCCCGCCCCGCCTCGCCCCGCAGGCGCACGAGATCGCGACGGCGCTCCAGCTGAAGCTCGAGCACTGGGAGGGCGTGCGCCCCTCCCGGTCCCTCCACCTCCGCCTGCAGCCCCCCCGCCAGCGCCCCAAGCCCGGCCCTGGCCCCGCCTGACCATCAGCGGCGCCGGGCGGCGCGGGGCGCAGGTGGAGCGGGCGCACGTGCACGTCGACCACGAGCCCCGGCGCGCCCCCGCCCCCGCACCCCCCGGCCCGCTCCGACGCTGACGCCCGCCCCGCGCGTCGCGATCGGGACCCCCGCAGGCCGACGGAGGAGCACCACGCCGACCGCGGCTGCCGCCTCACCGTGCGCCCCGCCCCTCCCCGCCCCGCCCCGCCCCGCCCCGGCCCCCGTCCTCCTGGCGTGGACCTCGAGCTCCTGGCGACGGGTTACCCGGCCTGGCTTGACGAGACTCCGGGGGCGGGGCGGCGTGCATGCGCAGACGCGGGAGCGGCACCCCTCGCTCGCGGGGCGGCCCCACTGACGTGACCGTTACAATCACGTCGACGTCGGACCGCCCATGCATGATGGCCGCCGTGGCATGATGGAAACAGCTCATTTAATTTCTAGCGCGTGTCGCGGGCCTGCAGCTGAGTCATCAAATACAGGCTAGTCTGCCTCTATTCTGTAATATAATACGCATTCTGTATATACGCAATAATCCGCACGAGGCTGCCACGAGCTAGAGGCCCGGGTTTCTCCGCGCGCGCGCCGAAGTCCGGGAGTCCGGGCCGCGGGCCCCGGCCGCGGAGAGCTCGAGGGGTGGGGACCGTTGGCCATGGGGGAGGGTGTGTGTGTGTGTGTGTGTGTGTGTGTGTGTGTGTGTGTGTGTGTGTGTGTGTGTGTGTGTGTGTGTGTGTGTGTGCATGTGTGTGTGTGTGTGTGTGTGTGTGTGGGGGGGGGGGGGGGGGGGGGGGGGGGGGGGGGAAGCGAGGAGCTCGAGCTCGCAGTTCGAACATATGCATGTTCGAAATTCACTGAATTCGAACAATGAACACGGGGGCTACCGTCGCTCGCCTACCGAACGAACGAACACTGAACACGGCGAATTTGTTTCGAACTACCGGTTACAGGGTACTGTACATGTCGATCTAGAAGAACTAGTTAATCGAGTACAGGAAAATAATTAGTACTTCGCGAATAAACTGCCGCTTTACAGGGCTACAGGAGACAGCTGCAGCCTGCAGGGCTACCTGCGCGCATGCAGCTGGTAAACTGGTAAACAGGCAGCTGGTTAACTTTTACAGGGGCTTACAGCCGTTGTTGTTGCAGGCGTTGTTGCAGCAGCGGCTCGTCATCGCTGGCGGCTCGGGAGATCTAGACCCCGGCTGCGCGTTTTGGCGGCATTTTGCTGAGGGTACCTGCTAAAATGTCCTTGTATGGACCCGACCCGCCGGGTCACCACCTCGACCCGTGACCCGCGGGTCAGGCGACCCACGGGTCCACCCGCGGGTCAGGCGACCCGGACCGGAGCCCTACTTACAGGCAGCTGGTAAACTTTTAGTAATTATATAAGGCTTTTGTATGGTGGAGACAGGGCTACCCCTACGAATTCTCGACTTTACTAAAGTTAGCAGGCGGGAAATATTTAATAGATCGCGCCGGCGCCGGCTTACGGGCCATGGGCCATGGCCCATGGGCCATGGGAGTCAGTGACGGGACTCATGATCACAAGAGTCACAGCGGCGTGACGGCGCCCCTCATGAATCGGAGTCATGATCACGGGGACCATCAACGGCCGGTACCGGCGAATAGGGCACTGGCCGCCGGCGAATCGGCGGCGATACGGTTCCAAATACTGGTACCGTGTAACACTTAAGTAATATTAATGCGCGCACTTAAGTAATGCGGTCTCTCAAAAAACAAATTAAGTAATGCGGTCCCAAATTAATGCGTTTTCTGCTGGCAAAACGCATTAATTTGGGACCGCATTAATATCGAAACGCTAAGAAAAGTGCGTTATGTACCCCCTGATTCCCTCGGGGGGGTACGGGGTTGCGAGGGCCGCCTTGGCGGCGCCCTCGCGATCGTGCACCCCGCGGGGGGCAGTGCGTAGCAGCTTCGTCTTCTTTAGCCAGCTAGCGCAATCTCGGGAAGGATCGACAGCCACGCCCGGCGGGTCTGGCGCCGATCTGGGCTCGTCCTGGCCATGGATCGTGCGCCGTGCGCGTAAGGACGCCCCGGGCGCGGCGGATCCCCCGCGAGCGCGCAGGTTGCTCTTCGGTCGCACCATCCAACAGCGTCCAGCAGAGTAGAAGGCTGCAGAGCCGAAGCGAGTAGGATCGCCTTAGTCGCCAGCTGACGCCATCCCCACCGCCGCCCGCTGCGCGGGGGCCCGTCGCGCCATCCGGCGCTCTCCCAGCTCGCGTCACCAACCCCTCCCGGCGCGCGGTTCCTCCTCTCCGCATCGCCTCCGAGTTCTTGTCCCTTGGCGGCCCGTGCTTCTCTTCCCCTCCGCGGGCACCCGGGGCGCTCGCAGGCGGTTCGGAGACGGCAATTGCAACATCCGGCGCGGCTCGCGGCGGCCTGGGGCGCGGTCTCGGCGGCGGCGCATCGATCCTCACGTACTGCGGCGGGAGCTCGAGGATGAGGGACTCCGATCCGGCGCGCGGTGGCGGCTCGCTCCTGGCAAACCGCTCCAGCGGCGGCCCCTCGTGGGTCGCCGCGGGCGGAGTTGGGGGCAAAGCACGCCACCCGCAGTCGCCCTCCTTTCTCTTTCTCTCGCCCTAAATATAGAAGTAGGAGTAGTAGGCGACACGCGCGACGCTACGTTTTCTCTTTCATCGCCGCCTTACTCTGAGGTTGGGTTTCTTCGCAGATCCTTTCCTGCTTCCTGACTCCCTTTAGAGGGATGTGCTCTTATGCATCCTGTTGTAGGCTGTTCGCTGGATAGGCAGGCTATCGGAAAACGAGAAACCTTGCTCGCGCAGTCTATAGCTATTTTGACAGGACTCTCTTAGGGTGGGCTCATGGCCAGCTGTTTTGCTACTTTCTACTTCGTAGTGAGGCAGACTGGTAAACTTCGGTTTAGGTAGACTCGACTTGTCTACTTTCGGAAGGGCCCGATAGATTGATGTGGTAGTGCCATCAATATATCGTCATTTTCGCAAAAATGCGTTATGTACCCCCTACAGCAGCCAAAATGCTTAATTCGAAACGCATTAATTTGGTACCGCATTAAAATCCATTTTTGTTTTTGAGAGACTACGGTAACACGGTAACTTCCGCGCGCTGAGCGTGTATACCGTGCCGCACCGTGTGGCACTATAATACCGCGCCCACTTAATATTACCGCAGTACCAATTATAAATATTACCGCGTCGAGAATGTTTTAAAACGCGGTAATTCGGTACGACGGTACCGCGGTAATTCGCTTCTGAAGTTACCCTATACAGTACCCCCCTGAATAACCGCCTCAACCGCCTCATACAAGCGCTAGCCTCGTTGTTTTTTAAAACGCGGTAATTTGGTGCCGCGGTATTTTGGCCACCCTCGGGCCGGAGTTTCTAACGCGGTAATTTATGCCGCGGTAATTTCGTGCCACACAGTAGTACGACTCACGAGTCACGAGTCTCACGACTCACGACTCACGAGTCACGAGTAGGGCTGGGTCCAGTGAAACCAGTGGAGGGTCGAGAGTCCCACTGCACTGACTCAGTGGAGATTTTGGCTCACTCGCACAAAGAAAAATGTATGAGGCCAGTGAGCCGGACCTCAGCCAGCGCTGCATAGGGGGGGTATCCGGCGCCAAAAAATAGGACCCATCCGCCACCTAGCAATTTAGGTGGAACGTCGTGGGGGTACTTAACGTCGGAGTGCCGCAGGCCGCGGCGCGAAGGGTGTGCAGCGTCGAGAAGCACTGCAATTCGAGCTGCGTTGCAAATGACCTCTAAACACATCGAAAGCCCGTGGAAACAGTTAAGGCACGTAGTGCCTTAAAGCTCAGCGAGATTTAGGTCGTTTTTGGTCGTTTTTCGTGTAAAAACCCACGTACCCCCCACTCACTGGTTGTCACTGAGTGACTTTGACGCAAAAAGTCCACTGACTGAGTGGACCCGGGGGCTCCACTGAACCCAGCCCTAGTCACGAGTCACGAGTCTCACGACTCACGATGTCCATCACAGTCCATGACAGTCCATCAAAGTCTATGCAAATGTTTTTGCGGAAATTGGTGAAAAATACAAAAATGCAAATGGGATGATTGGCTCTCGCGATCGCTCTAACCGACGAATCGCGTGACTCCGGACTCGAGCTCAGGATCGACTCGGCCGCGGGGCCGGCCACTGGCGGCCACTGCCGGCCAGTCTCGGGCCCGCTCGCGGGGGCGGCGGCCCGGCGGGGCCCGGCCCGGCGGGCCGCTCGGCTGGGGCCGCGGGGCCGGCCCGGGGGGGCAGCTGCGCCGCCGGCGCATGCAGGCTAGGCTTGCGGCTAGCGGGGTCGCGGGCCGGCTCGAGCCAAGCCTAGCCAGCCCGAAATTCGGCTCGAGCCGCTAGCAAGCCGGCTTGCCTCGACCGCCCAAAACCCTTCGCTACTAACGAATCGCTAGCCGCTAGCTAGCCGGCTTGCCAAGCTAGCCTCTTTTCCCCCGGGCCCCGGCCCAAGCTCCTTCCCCCCTCCGCTGGCCTCGTCTAGCCCACGGGGCTTGCCCCTCCGGCTAGCTGGCGGCTCTGATAGGCTCTTTTCCCCCGGGCCCCGGCCCCCCATTCAAGCTCCTTCCCCCCTCCGCTGGCCTCGTCTAGCCCACGGGGCTTGCCCCTCCGGCTAGCCGGCTAAATTAATGCGTTTCCGCCTGCAAAACGCATTAACTTGGGAGCGCATTAATATCGAAACGCTAAGATACTGCGTTATGTACCCCCCTCACAAAGCCAAAAAGCTTCAAAACGCGGGCGCATTTAATATATATAGCCATATTAGCGGCTCGGGTCCAAAAACGCATTAATATCTGGCGCATTAATAAAGTGTTTTACGGTATATATCGATATCGATCGCGATCGGGACTCGCGATCGGGACTCCCGGGCCGGGAGTCGGGAGTCCCGAGTCCCGAGTCCCGACTCGGGAGTCGGGACTCGGGATCGGAGTACCACGGATCGGGACTCCGAGGCTCGGGAATAGGGATTATAGGGTTGCCACTTACGGCGTAAGTCCCCCAAAACCCGCCGTAAGTGTAATTATATAAGTGTAAGTGTAAGTGTAAGTCGTAAGTCTGCCGTAAGTCGGCCGTAAGTCGGCCAGAACCCACAGAAAACACTTCTCAATCTGCGAGATAGATTGTCTTTAGTCTTTTCCTATGTGTTTGGGAGGTAGAGGGGCTTGTTTAAGCAGTAAAAGTGCCATCCCAGGTAGACACCATGACCACCGGAGGCCCGTTCAGGGGCCTTCTCGCCCCGTTCAGAGGCCTTAAAGCACGTCTTAATATGTAAGACGTGCAAATCTAATCGATTTAGATCGATTTTAACTCGAATCTACGGTCTTTTTGCTGCTCGCAGGGAGTATCCCCAGGGGGGACTTACGACTTACGGCCGTAAGTCCCATCTCGGGGCACGTAAGTCGTAAGTCGGACTTACACTTACGGACTTACATGTACGTACACGTAAGTCCCGTAAGTCGTAACTTTTGACTCGTAAGTGGCAATTTTGCAACCCTACTCGGGAATCGACGTCAAGAGTCGGGACTCCGAGGCTCGGGAGTCGGGACTGGGGCCGGGCCGGACTCCGGGACTCGGCAGACGGGGGTCACGGCTCCGACTCACGGCCCAGGGGAGTCACGGGGCCGGACGCCGGTACTGTAAAACGAGAATTGTCCGGCAGAACTTAATATGTATTCGGCGCTTTGCCAGAATTGTGCAGTTGTATGGCAGGAGCGGAGTCAATGTACCCGCCGCCTAGGCGGACTGGCTGTGCCGCCGAAAATATGATGCGGATGAACCACAATTTCGGCGCAATTTTCGGGTTTTGCCGAAATAAAGTGACGCGGGACATTTCTCGTTTTACAGTTGCAGTCTCACTACCGGACCAGTAGTACCGGTACCGTTTAATTTTACTCAGCACTCTGACACACTGTGACAGACTGACAGAGCTACCGGTAGCTATAGAGAGATTCATGACAGCCTGTGAGACGTCGACTGTTTGACTCAGTGAGACTGTGAGTCCGCTACTACCTGGGTACTAGTAATCTACTACTGCAAACGTAGAAATTTTCGTCGAGACTTAATTTCGACAAAACCCGAAAATCGTGACGAAATATGTTTCGACAGCGCTAGCATCATATTTTCGTCAGCCTCACAACTCCGCCATAGACGGGTCAGCCGTTAGTACCCATCTCCATACACAAGTTCAGTCCAAGAACATCAAATATTCGTCAAAGAGCAGGTCTGACGAATATAGACGAAATAAAGACGCTTTCGAAGATTCCTACGTTTACAGTACTAGTACTACTGCCTCTAAAGCCGAGATTTCTTAGGGGTAGTCCGTAGACTCCGTACGTACTAGTCCCTTCTCCACCATACAAAAGCCCTGCGAAGACCGAGTCTGACCGACCTACTAAAGATTTTACCCTTGCTAAAGTGACATGTACTACGGTACAGTTTTGGCGAACTACTAAATATTTTCCTGTACTACTGTAAGTCGGGAAATATTTAGTATACTGGATCTTTATAGTACCAAAGTTTGAAGGCCCGACTACTAAAGTTTTATCGTATACTAAACCTGAGCCTCGGAGGTGCTGGGGGGTACGTAGCGCAGCCGTAGTTGCAGCGCGGGAGAAGCTAGCTGAAGTGCGAGGGGCGCTCGGACGCTCCAACAGATCTAGACCCCTAGCGCGCGCCGCGCCCACCCCCTTCTAAAGGCCGGCGCCGCTACTAAAGCGGTCCGCGCGGCCAACTCTTAATTATTTTCAGCCTACTAAACCGACCAAACCCCGGGATTACTAATTATTTTGGGGTCTTAAATATTACCCGAATTACAGTACATAAACCAGTTCTACAGTACCAGGGGTATGTGCAGGCTGCGGCGCACTGCGGCAGCTGCGCATGCTCTTTGGGGCCCAAATGTCCAATGATCCGATTAGCTCCACTCCCGAAGAGTCCCCTAGAGAAGCTCCGGCTCCAGAGTCTGGATCTGCTCGCCAGTTCTCCGCTACGTATACTGAGTGGACATAGATGTAGAGCGTGGCACACTGGCACACACTAGTAGCATTAATATCCTGCTTGCAAATTGCAGCAACTGCAGCTGCATTGCGCCGCGGCGCATGTACATATGCATTGCGCATCGCAGGGTTTGTTCGTGTACATGTACGTATACATGCACGTGCTACCTATAGCATCGGCCACATCCGATCCGCGGCCACATGCGTCAGATAGGTGGTCATGATCAGCTTGCAATTGTCCCGTGTACTTCCTCTCGCACACATCCATGGCCAGCCAACGTGGACGCGTTTATTAAGCGGTTAGCAACCAGAGTCAACACTTTCGCTTGAACAAGCTTCACAGTCGGCGAGTTCATCGCGATGACGGTACCGGTGTGCATGCATGTGCGCAGCCGCGCGGCGTTTGCTTGGTCCAACAGCGGCCGACCGCGCGCCGATCATCGGATCGAGATATCGAGGCTGGAGTAGAATATAGTAACGATCTAAAGAAGTATGCGCTATAGATTCCCTACGCGCGCGATCATTAAATTTAAAAGCTCCTCTAACTTAACGTTAACTCTGCAGCCTCTGAGCTGGCCGCACGCTCCTACTAGCTATAGTATGATATGAACTTAAGCTTAACCTTCTGGATTCGAAATTTGATATCGATGGTGCTCACGTGCAGAGTTCGAATTCGTCTCTGGACACCTCATTCCGCTTATGCAGAGACGCCAGCGGTCATCTGGATCGATGCCATCGGTATCGATTATATCGCCGCGGCCGTAGAATCAATTATGTGCACATAGCCAATATTAATCGCGATATCTGCATATCGATCTTGACAATCACTTGCACCTTTCTGGTACTCGCGATCGGTGCGTTAACAGCATTTCGAATTCTGACCATGTGATGATTTGCGCCGCCATCGAATAGTTAACATGCTGCAGCTGCAGTGGCATCGGAGCCGGAGTACGCGCCCCCGGCAACACTGCCGGGGCACACAGGGCGGGTGCTCTCCTTGGCGCTCGACGGCACAGGACGCCTGCTGGCCTCGGCAGGGGATGACGGCACCGTGCGACTTTGGAGCGTTAATGCGACGGGCGGCACACTCTTGCGCTCACTCAGCAGTGGCGCGAATTCGAAGGGCTCCGTACGCGTGTTCACTGTGTGCTTCAACCCCAACGCATCGGCCGTGCTCGCAGCGGGTCCCGACTCGGTCGCTCGCCTCTGGCGCATCAGCGACAGCTCAGTCCAACTGATGCTTAACCACACGCAAGGTAGCGAAGTCCGGGCGGCCGCTATCTCGCCCGATGGCGCGTTGGCGGTGACAGGGACGATGTCCGCGGAGGTGTTTCTCTGGTCCCTCTCAAATGGATCGAAGCTGCGTTCGCTTTTCAACCACACCAATGTAGTTTTGTCGGCGGCATTCTCTACAAGCGACATATTCGCTACGGCTTCTGCGGACCGCACTGTTGTTTTGTGGTCCGTCTCCACAGGATCCGTTCTCCGCGTGCTGAGGGGCCACACGGACTGGGTCTACGGCATCGCGTTCATAACGCGCTCTGCAATGCTCGTCAGTGTCGCAAACAATGCGGACGCTCAGCGGATTCGGGTCTGGTCGAAAGACACCGGCGCTCAGCTCGGAGCTGTCAACAAGCTGCAGCTGTCAGATTCCGAAGGGGCAGTGTACTCGGTCGCCGCTTCGAAGGATGGGTCGCTCTTTGTCACAAGCGGTGCGCAACAGCTTCAATTCATATTTCCAGTCGTGATGCGGTTGCCTTGCATCGAAAATACTGACGACCTTGTGAGCGCAGGCGAGACGGGGCGGGTTCGTTTCTGGCACAGCTCGAACCAGTCAGAGGTGGCACAGGCTCGGCCGATCTCTACGCTCTCAGATCCCCTGTGGTCGGTCGCACTGTATACAAGCGCTTCGGCAAACAGCTCTTTCGTCATTTCGGGAGCGGCGTCTGGGATTATGACCATCTGGAACCTGTCGCCACGTAAGATTCCCGTTTGAAGGATCCCGTTTGACTTTTGACTTGCCCGCGTTTTTTTGAGGCGTCTGAGAGAGTCTCCGCGCCGCAGTGGCCCAACTCGCTCCACCGCAGTCTTTCATCGAATGCGTCTCGTTCACTCTGCTCGAGGGAGAGCAGACGAATTGCACCTTCTTCTCGCGCACAGGCAACGGGGACCCACTGGAGGTTCAATCGACAGCATTTAGTCTTCTCGGCACTAGTACTGGTTCGGGCGCTGTGAGGGCAGTTTTTACGCCGGCGGACTGGCCAAGCCGCGCTTCAGCGCTCCCTTTCTCCGTTCGGTTTGTTTTGAGCAGCACGGTATCCACAACCAGCAGTGCAAGTATTTTGCTGATTCAGGCCTCAACGGGCATCATCCCGCAAGTATCGACGTCGCTAGGTTCGGCTTCTGTAGTCGTCGCTCGGACATTCAATGTGCTTCCACAGATACGGCCGGAAGAGGGGTATGCCTCCAAGTGTGCATCTGGTTATTCTAGCTAATTGCAATTGCGTATTCAAATCAGGGCTTCTATGGTGTGCAGTCCGACCACAATGTATCTTTTGGTGCCGGCAACTTGCGTGTTTACGTCAGCCGTCAAGGTATGTTTTTCGGCACTGCCTCGGTGCAGTAGATATTCCTGACCATCGCGGCAGATAAATGCGAGCGAGGTTGAGATGCTTTTTAAAATGCTCAGCAAGCCCGTTGTGAAGCCGCTTGCGGGATTTACTGCAAACGAGTCCGCGGCCGTCATTTTCGATGTGTCTCCCCTTTCTCCCCTCCTCGACCCCAGCTTCGCGATGGGCAACCCGGCGCTGACGCGGTTCTGGTTCAACATCACCGCGCGGCTGTCCGTCAACATCGACGAGCTCCTCGGCCTCCCGGACGGCATTGTCGATGTCGCTATTCCCATCTTCCGATTCTGCGGCTGCCCGGCCAACACGCTCGTGCCCTGGACCTCGGTCAACATAACGGTGAAGACAGGTTAGTCGTTGTCATTCATGCAGTTGTTTTGAAATCTAGCTCACTTTATTACGCAGCCCGCTCCTTCCGACCGCCGGTCTCCGTCGTGTCGACGTCGGGCGCCCTCACCCTGCCGATCGTGAGCCTCCTCCTCGACGGGTCCCGGAGCTCTGGATCCCAGAGGCTCGTCGGCATGTCGTCCAGCTCACAGGCGACGTTCTCGATCTCGCCCGTTGTTTGGGCGAATGACTCAGTTGCTAACTGCTCGTGGGCGGTGGTGCGCGTGCACCGATACCGTTTATTGCGTTTATTTGCACTGTACATGTGGCAAACGTCTTGTGTATTTTCCCTGAAATCGAGACCCACGCACGCAGTCGCTGAGGTCTGCGCCGCAAACGCCACTGGAGCTTTCCGAAGCGGACTCTACCGGCTTGCTGCGGGCGGCGAACTGCTCGATCTTCTTGCTCCGGCCGAGGCTGGGTCTCTACGACGTCGCGCTGACTGTGACGGACTCCCGGGGCTTCGCATCCGTCGCCCGCTCCAACTTCATGGTCGCCCCTCCGCTGAGTGCGCATGCGCGCTACATCAGACGCACACTCACCAGAATCATAAATGCAAAAGTGTGCTGATCGTAAATTGATTATCGTTCCAGATACAACAATCTCGATCAAGCTGAGTATGGACTACGATGCATTCGAGGCCAAGTACATGAACGGCTCCCTCGTAGACCTGCAGGAAGTCCTCGTCAGAGCTTGCAACAGCACCTTTCAGAGGAGCCAGATCTACGACCTCTCCGTCTCCCGCGGGAGCGTCCTCATCCGCTTCAGGTTGCTGCGCCTCCCCTGGCCGCAGTACTCGCAGACGGACGCGGAGCTGCGGGCGATCGTTGCTGGCTTGCAGAAGCCAGAGGCGAGGGCGCTGATCAGCTCTGTCTTCGGCGGCGCGCCCGTCCTCGCGGTCAGCGCGCTGGAGGACGAGCCGACGGCTGGTGCGCCGCTTGTTTCGCACGACCGATCGCCCGGTTCGCAAGTGAATCGCTTGACCGCCCCGGGCCCCTTGCAGAGACTGGACAGGCGCTTCCGTATATCGCGAAAGTCACCTACCTGAACACGACCTCGACGCTCGTCGTTCTTGTGTCCAGCAACGCGCCGCTTCTTCGAAAGCGGTGGACGCAGCTCGCCGGCCCCGTGAATCTCTCCGCTGAGCTCGCCGCCTCGGAGTCGAAGCAGAGCGCCTTCGACGCTTCCGTCACGTTCCCCTATGCTCTCGCCTTCGGCGCCTACTCGTTCGCGCTCTCCGTGTACGACACGTTCAACGTCGAGACGGTCCTCCGCTTCTCGATCACGCTCAGCCCCGATGCCCCGCCGGCCGTCGTGGTGGAGCCGCCAGTTGCTACAGGTACAAGACAGCTGGCGCCTTTTTCTAACTGTTCCACCTTGGCAACCGCTGATTTTGTGGAGCAGAAGACAACAGCGCTGCGGCTGTCGGCAAAGCGGTCGGGGCAGCAATGACAGCAGCGGCGGCATTTGCCGCCGGGTCCGCCGCCGCCAATCCTCCAGATGCATCGGCCGGTGCGAATGCTCTAAATGTCCAAGCCGCGCAGTGACGTTCCGAGGGCATGCAAGAGAATGACTCTCGAGCTCCTGCAACTACAAATGCAGGCGCAGATGCGGGCGGGGACATGGGCGGAGATGGCGGTGGCGGGGAGGGGGACGGCGGCGGCGAAGGGGACGGCGGCGGCGAGGGAGAGGGCGACGATGTTGGTGGCGAAGATGCGGTGAGGAATCTCGATTGAATACGTTTCTTTTCAAAGTTTGATTCGTTTTCGTGGTTCTCAATATTGCGGGCGCAGGAGGCGCCCGGGGAAGAGGAAGAAGAAGAGGCCGGACAAGAGGCAGAAGAGGCGCCCGGGGAAGAGGAAGAAGATGCGCCCGGGGACGAGGAGGAAGAAGCCCCCGAAGAAGAAGAGCGGGAGGCGTTCGACGAGGCAGCGGATGCCGAGGGCGAGGACGCGCGAAGGGAAAGGCGGGAGCGATCGGACAGCCTGGCCCCGAGCATCGGATTTGGCGACGCCGGCGCCGACGCCTCTGCAAGTGCGGGGCCGGCGGCAGGGCCGGGGTTCGGGTCGGCGGTGTCAGGGATGGCGGCCGGCGCTGCGGCGCTCTCGGCGGTGACGTACGCTCTGCCGGACGGCTCGCGGCGCCGGAGGCGGAGCTCCCTCGCAAGCGCGTCCGGCGTCCCGCCGCACGGTCGCCGCCGCTCGAGCGTGCAGTCGCAAGACTCCGTCGATATTGGCGCCGCCGCCGTAGCTACAGCCAAGGCCGCATCGGAAACGGGCGGGGCAGTTGCCGTATCGGGGACCGCCGCCGCCGCTTCGGCGCTGGTGCAGCAGCGGCGGGGATGGCGTCAGGTGCGGCGGCGCTGTCGGCGACAGCGTACTTGCCTCCCGATGGCCATGGCTCGCGCCGGACTAGTACTACGCGACGCCGCTCCGGATCCCTCACGAGCGCGTCGGGTGTCCCCCCGCGCCGACGCTCGAGCGTCCATTCGCAATCATCCGCCGCCGGTTCTGCCACCAATGTTCCGCCAGCGAGAAGCGCTCGCGGTCGAACCTCCACCGCCGGAAAGAGCGCCGAAGACACGGAGCTGGCAGCCCGCGCGGGAGTCGTCCATGTAACGGTCGTGAATCTACAATTAACCGACGACGTGCGAGGTAAACATCTTCGCTGCAGCCGAACCCGGACGCATTGTCAGCGCACGTCGTTCTGCTGATCATGACATCGTCGAACCAGACTCGTTCAACGCGGGCCGGGATCCCAAGAAGGCGGCGCCTCTTTTGATCGCCGAGCGCAATTCGGACCTGAAGCCGCGGCCGGGCCAGCTCCAGCCGGACGCGGCCGACGACGAGGAGGAGCTCGAGTACGTCCCGCCTTCGAAGCTTGAGAAGCTGGAGGCGAAGGGGGCCGGCATCGTGGTCCGCGACTCTTGCGATCGGCCATATTGTTTCACACACGACTCTGACCTAGGCCTGCTCTTGTGCGCGCGTCTGTGCTCGTCGCGTAGGGCATCATCGGGGTGAGGCTCTTTCCTTACTCGAATTCTTTAATATCGATATCTCATCATATGCATGCATATGAGCCGCTTTGATTTCATTTTATTCTGCACCTCGAGAGTGCGATCTCATTGCATCGCTCGTTGTTGACGCGCAGCACGTGAGCTTCCTTGCATCAACGACGTACGTCGGAGGCGAATCTACTTCAGAGGCCCAGTCGGCAATGGGCGACGCCCTCGGTACCGCTCGCCCGAACCAGATGCAGCGCATTCGCAATGGTCACAGCAGGTGCACTAATGAAAACATGTACCGCAGGCTGGGCGATGATGAAGCCGACGGACGCCCCTTGGGTGCAGAAGTCGTCAAGTCGGTCAGCTCGATGTCGACCCTCTATCGATGCTCTCCTGTGAGTTTAATTTGTAATCGTGGCCTCGGCGCAGGACGGCGGCGCAGAAGTACGCGGACGAATTCAGTACGGTCATCTTCTGGACAGCAATTCTCTTTATCTTCGTGTGGATCCTTCGCTGGCTGGCGAGCGCGCTCTGTCGTTCAGTTCTTAAGAAGTGGTCCGACGGCCGCCTCCCGGGCCTCTTCGTGCGCCGCGAGTTCATTGCAAATTGTGATCACTTGTCGTCCCCTAATTCGGTGGCGCAGCGCTTCCCGTTTCTGGAGCTGTGCCTGGTGATGATCGCGTCGCCCGGCATGATCCTTCACGCGGCGCGGGTGCTCGGCGCTGGCGACGCCGGCCCTGCGTGGGGGCGCCCCGTGGCCGTCATCATGCTGGTCAGTCCCCCCTGCACCTGCCCCGTGCACCTATCTTATTGACACGGGCAAACAATGACGCGTACGCGCGTGCAAAGATCCTGATGCCGGGGACCTTTCTGCTCGTCGCGACGTTCAAAACCATCACACACATAGGCGGCCGAATCGTCGTGTTCCAGGTCCGTACGCGTGGCGGACAAAGCCCTCGAGCTCGGGCCCTTTGACCAGTGCTGAAATTGCGCTACTTGTTCGCGATCGTGTACAGTATACGGACTACAGCCCTAGGCCTGTTCCCAAGGAACGGAAGCCCGCCGCGAGGCAGACATCAGAAGACGATGCTGGCGCACTCGTGCACGTCATCAGCATCGGAACGGACCCCGGCGTACACGGGTCTGCGCTTGTTTTTCGATGAGTGTCTCGAAGCCGGCGCAGCGCTGATAATTAAATTTTATAAATAGACCGGCCACCGGCGCTCCCGTGAGTTCGCAACCGGGTTTCTGGCGTCGCTTCTGGACTGCGTTAAAGAACCCCAAGCGCGGCTACTGGGAGCAGGTGTGCAGTTAAATAGGTTTCTGTCATTTTTCTGTACCGTAGTACGCATGCCTAACGATCGCCGCAGACGGAGCTCGACCTGAGGGACTTCATCAACCGATACGCGCCACTCTTCGACGCCTTTGCGTTTGCGCGGCTGGTCAGCTGTCGCATGTACATGTAGCGACTTTTGGCAGCTCCAGGCCATACTGACGGGCCTCTGCGCGCGCGTTAATAAGGCGTACATGGCGGCGATTTTCGACGCGGTCAAGAAGATGGCGTCATCTTTCATCACCGGTGCGTCCTTGAACCTTAAACACCCCCGCTGGACACATATAAAAACAAATATTATTATCCCTCGCGTTCCGCTCAGGATAATAATATTTGTTTTTATATGTGTGTTACTATAAGTTATATAAAGATATTAGCATTTTTATCATAGTGTATATCGATATGTGATATGTATTCTATCGGTAGTTCGTAAATGAATCAATAAAAATAATATAAGTATCGTGGAATCTTTGTAAAATATGTATATATAATATGTAATCGCGATATAGCCGATATGTGTTTACGATGCGCGATGTGTATCTAAAACAACTACAATGTGCTGCTTGGGACGCGCCTCATATAGTCATGTGTATCACCTACGTAGCTTCGATAGGGTGGGGCGGGTGGGGTGAGGTGGGGCATTTTTTTGAATTCCCTAAAATGTTTCACTCCCAAAAATTCTTGGTCAAAAAAGACCCCACCCAACCCCACTTACCCCACCCTGTATTATTCTCTTTATCTATGATTGATTTCAATGTAATTTAAATATAAATATGTATGATTGAGTATGTTAAATTAATACTGGGTGGGGTGTGAGGGTGGGGTGTGAGTGGTATCGGTATGGTAGTCCAATCTAAGATGGCACACATAAAATCATGATGTGTTATTTTTACTTCCGGTTTGATACTTATCGGACTTCGATAACTTCGATAGGGTGGGGCGGGTGGGGTGAGGTGGGGCATTTTTTTGAATTCCCTAAAATAATTCCCCTCAAAAATTCTTGGTCAAAAAAGACCCCACCCAACCCCACTTACCCCACCCTGTATCTTTTATTATATTTATGATTGATTTCAATGTAATTAATGTATAAAGTATAGAGATTATGTATGTTAAATTAATACCGGTGGGGTGTGAGGGTGGGGTGTGAAAGTGGTATCAGCCAACCATTTAATAATTACGATATTGAACCGACGTGATACCGACGAGATATGATATATTCAGATCGTATTAGAACGGCGCGATCACTAAGAAAAACAAGTATCATGTGCTGTATATTTCGCGATCCCTGAATCGCGAATCGATAGGGTGGGGTGAGAAAGTGGGGCACCACCCTCACTGTATACACTGTGATATGATCGCAATCCCGATGTAGCCTACTATGATATCGTGCGGACTTCGATAGGGTGGGGTAAGTGGGGTGAGGTGGGGCATTTTTTTGAATCCCTTAAATTTTTGGGGGTCAAATATTTTTGGGCAAAAAAGACCCCACCCAACCCACCCTCCCCACCCTGTATTACTTATCGATACACCTCACTTATTTCAATGTATAAACTCTATTAAATTAGATAGTAAATATGTATAGAAATAACGAGATTGTAGTATAGGGTGGGGTGTAGGGTGGGGGCAAAATGCAAACTGAATCAGTGCGATATAATTTAGTGAACACAAAGTGGATATGAAGTGGATACTAAGTGGATACGAAGGGGATAAGTGCGCCCCGCCCACTATGCAAGATACATGCCTTTCTTATGCATGATCTATGAAAAATAACAATAAACCCATCTCTCTTTACATAGGAGCACTCACAGGAATTTCGCTTGCCTTTCGAACAGTCCCCCGATTAAACGCTTGCTCTACAATCGCCTCCTTTGTGAGTGGAATCGGAATTCCAGCGGCAATACACGATTGAACCTCTTGGGCTACAATGTCATCCATTGCCGACATTGCACGACTTTTCACTACATTTGTAATCCATTCAGCAGGGGAGAACGCAATATATTCCATTGCCAACTTTTCTGTATTCGATAAAATCACTTCATATACGTTCGACATTCTTTATTCTAAGGAAACAAAATTAATCAGTGGCAGTTACCATAGCTATATAAAGCCCGCAACCATCTTGCCACGCATTCTGAATCCAGAGCTCTACATAATCTCCCGGAGAAAGTTCTACTACTCCTCCTGTCTCCATACCAATCCAGTTACCAGCGGGATTTATGTTATATCTAAATTGGCTCACCGTAGAGCTATTTATTTTTATTTCAAGCTGTGCTAAGCCACTCGAAATATTTGCTGATAAAGAAGAACCCAGAACAATGTATACTCCTTTTGTCTGACATGTGAAACGCCCATCAGCAAACGTTGATGTCCCAAGCCTTGTAAAACCAGTTGTATAACTGTTAAATTTAATAAATGTGCTCCCTGATCCAAGCGCTGTGGTTCCACGCCTTCCCATCATTGGGTGACTGTTCATTTTAACACTACCACTGAATGTCCCAGTGGTTCCAGTAACCCCTCCATTCGCTGTAAGGAGCCCTGAGAAAGTCCCAGTGGTTCCACTAACACCACCATTTGCTGTGAGTAATCCAGTAAATGAGCCTGTCCCACTTACTGTCGCATTCCCATTCACACTCAGTCCAGTCCCGATCCATGCCCCGCCACTGTAAACTTGAAAAGCCGCTGATTTCCTATCAGCCGGATCGAAAGCTGTTTTATAATCCGCTTGACCTTCATATAGATTATCTTTGGTGACCAGCCCCGAAGATATTGCGGGTCGATTCGATACGATCAGTTCAGTAGCTTTAACGATTCCACCGGCCTTGTCGGCTCTGAGTTCTTTGACTCTGAGTATCGTGTTTTCATTAAAAGAATCGGTTTTCGCTGTCTCAGTCGAAGGGAATGACTCGTTTAGATCATATACAGTGTGTTGCACGTTATGGACAGCACTGGCTGATAAGGAAAACACAGGCGTGAACACAGTCGACATCTTTTGATTGTTCTTTATTATTACGTGAGAATATTATTGTTTTGGAGAGGTCCGACAGCAATCCAATGGAGTTTAAGCGTTCTTTCGTTTTGTGGCACATTCGTATAATTGATCGCCGAATAACAAGTAAATATAGCAATCCAGGTGAATTTATTTTTGAAACCAACACGGTTCCCACTCACAAATTCAGCGGAGATATATATGCTATTGGTGAAATCGACACTCGTTAAAATAATACTGTTTTCGAGAGTAGCATTAACTATTGGATCACTATAATATGGGTAGAAAACGTAACGGTTCCTGATGCTGTAAACACTTGCCCTACTGTATAAACTTGATTAGGTATAACTACATCCGCTGTCCCCTGTTGCACATATGCATTTGCATTTACATAGCTACCGAAATTCGTGAGCAACTCGATGCTGTGATTGTGAGTAGGTGGCGAAGTAGGTGTGTTTATCAGATCATCATAATTTCCACTTGTAGCCACAGCATGTAGGTTTGGTGTGTTTATCAGATCATCATAATTTCCACTTGTAGCCACAGCATGTAGGTTTGGTGTGTTTATCAGATCATCATAATTTCCACTTGTAGCCACAGCATGTAGGTTTGGTGTGTTTATCAGATCATCATAATTTCCACTTGTGGCAACAGCATGCAAATTCGGCTTAGTAAATAACCTATCCCATGTCCCATTGAAAGGAAGTGTAGATTCTGATATAATTACACCTTGATCAATCCAACGAGGTATATAGCTTGTGAAATCGGGAGGATTTACAAGATCATAGTAATTTCCTGTGTATGCTACACTACTCCAAGTCGGCTTCTGAATGATATCACTCCACTTCCCACTGAATCCCGTCGGCACATCTGTAAGCTCCTTGTAGCTCACCTTTTGCTTTGGTATAGACAGCTCAATTGGTGAGAATGCACCCGAAAGGCGATTTTCAGAGGTGAAATACATGAGACTTTGACTGTTAGGGAACTCATCCACGAGATTAAAGGTGAAATTCGTGGGTAATTCGAGGCGGCTGATTGGGGTGTTTGGATCTAATACATATTCAGCACCAAGGTGGACAACAGGAAATGTTTGATCATTCGGAGTAGTAACAAAGAAATTAGAAGCATGCACATCACCTGCCACAGTTCCACCTGTTAGTGGTAAATAATCATGATCGTGTGAATCAGGTGGATAGGTCGATGGGGGATTAACAATATGCTCCCAAAAATGCTTGTGAACATTGGGTAATTCGAGTCGACTTATTGGAGTGTTTGGATCTAATACATATTCAGCACCAAGGTGGACAACAGGAAATGTTTGATCATGTGGAGTGTCGACAAAGAAATTCGGGGCGTGCACATCACCTGTAAGAGTCCCACCTGTAAGAGGTAGATAATTCCCAAGAGCCGACGTTAATTCGGTATCTGTAACATAATCTTCAAGAATTGCTGCAAGTTCTGTATCATCTACATAGTTTTTGCTTTGGAGGTAATCATCTGTTACCACACCTGAAAGGGTTGTATTGTGTAAGTTTTTCGCCGCCATTCTCTGATTGACTTCTAAGGCGCCACCTGTTGTTGTTTTAATCCATGCAATCTCGCATTTTCCGTGATCATCTGTGGGTTGTCCCACAACAGGAAGATAGTTTACAACTTTCTCCCTTGTGAACACAATCTTAGGTCTTGCTCCATCATATGCGCTTTGATCCGTTACATTTACTTGAATTGCTGCTGAAAAATCCGCTTCTTGTCCTATTTCTCCTGGGTGATAATTCGTAACATAGATACTGGGGAAAGTATCATTTACTCCTACATTGAAATCGCCACTATACACTCCGTTTACGATTGGATCCCTGGGTAATCTTACAGCAAGAGTTCCCACCATCGGTGTGCCTGTTTCACCTGTAAACGACCCATTCAGACTAACATAATGATCATTCAAAAATAGCCTTTCAGGTGTATTAATCGATTGGTAAAGTGTGACCCCATTAAAAACATTTCCGATTGCATTCAATTGCGCAAAAACTGGCTGCTCATCTATTTCCTCCCATGGGTGCCTGTGGTTACTATTGGTAATCTCTGAATAATCATGAGTGTGTTTTCCCGGTGGGAAGGTCGATGGGGATTTGTGATATCTTCCCATAAATGCTTATGGGCGAAATCTGTAATATCTGCTTTTGTGTGTTTTTGCTTTGCTAACCAATCTAAAACAACATTCGATGTCGGGTGATTTGGTAGGTTTGCTTCAATCTTCACAGTGAGATAATCGACTATTACATTACTTCCATTAATATTACTTGCCCATAGGTTACTGCTGTAAATGTTACTTGCATAAATGTTACTGCTATAAATATTACTTGTAACTGTAAGGTTTGATGCAATTGTAAGATTAGATGAAATAACACCACCTTTGAGAGACAAGTAATCATGAGTGTGTGGATCAGGTGGGAAGGTTAATGGTCGATTGGTGATATGCTCCCACAAATGCTCGTGAGAACTGGGTGGATAGGTTAATGGGGCATTGGTGATATGTTCCCACAAATGCTTGTGAGAATTGGGTAGTTCGATTCGACTGATTGGGGTGTTGTCGCCCAATATAAATTCAGCTCCTGTATGCACGACCGGATTTCTTTGGATATACATATTTGATGCACCTATTACAGGTGCTACTATGGGCACATCCGAATTAACGAGATTGCAAGTGATAGAAAAAATGGTTTTGGGGGCATACAGATTGCAATCAAAAGTAATCGTGGCGGGATCAATAGTAGGATCGACATTTGAACAGATCTGAAACATCCACCCTCCCACACAGTTGCAATTTAGATTTCGAAAGGCTGTTCCTGCCATTGCATCCACATAGCCTATCCCATTTGCTATGTCATATATGTGACCAAACTCGTAACCAAAAATGTCATTCCATAGGTTAGAAGCCATAGCTCCCATCACATAACCTTTTAGATCAACAATTAGGTCATTGGATTCACTGGGTATATTGGCGTGGGTTATATAAAATTTATTATCCAATACAGCATTCTTTACTGTCGTTTCTACTATGGGTTCCGTCATTATTTCTCTATTAAGGCATACTACAAAAATTAAGGTTGTTACATTACATTTGGAATATGTTCATATATTCTCCCTTCTCGCTGTGCCATTTCCGCCATAAAGTCTCTGTCATTATTCATCGTTTGCTCTGCCAATTCTTGTGCTCGTGATTTTTTGGGTGCTGCCCTACTTGCTGGTGGTCGGTCAGTCCTTACAACACTAAGAGCGTTTCCATCTGCCGATCTCACCTCTAACCCCACATCTCCTTCGGCTGTTTGGGTCACATTCAGTTCAGGCGTTGAGTATTTATTTCCTGCACCTGCAATGGTTCTATCTAAGCAAGCACAACAAAGAGCTCGAAATTTGTATGCAAGCACAAGCCCAAGAGCACCGAGAATCGGCAAGAGAATCATAAGCACTAACGTTCCTGGATTAGTTCCCGGTGCCCCGACTGGATTTGTAGGATTCGTGGGATTATTAGGTGGTGTGTTTGGATCTGGATTAGTTGTAGGGGGATCTTGTGAATCGGGATCTGGGTTAGGCTGGTTCGGATTTGGATCATTTGGTGGCGGCTCTGTCGACCCTGCTAATGAGGTCGGCGCTGTGTATGCATTTGCAAACACGATGGGAGCCGTCGCTGGATTTCCTGTGGAGGATCCTGAGATTGCACCATAGGTATCTGCGAGATACTTGTATAATTCCTGTGTCACAGGTGGATTGCTCACAGATCGACACACCCAAATATTGCACGTAGTGTCATAGACTGTGTCCCTGATAAAGGGCGGTAGAGCCGTCCCACTGAATGACTCAAAGAGTCCATTTCGCGATAGCAACCTATGTCCTGTATCACAATTTCCACCCTCAAAATATTTGGTAGCCGAAATCGCACCTTGCACATAAATATTGCATGTCGAGTGCAATCCAATGTTATTTAGGTTAGGAGTGTATCTGTCATCAAGCCGGACAGTGCACACCCATGGGGAAGCGGTTTTTATATATTTCTTATCGCCTGCTGTGATCACATCAGTGTTTGGGTGGCTTTCGATTTGGGTAGCAATTGACTCATATTTGTAAGAGTAATAAACTAAGAGACCATCTGTGGAGGATGTAAAATAAAAGAAGTCTCTCATGAAGTCTGTGGATCCAAAGAAGTCAGCATTGGTCGATGTTAGGGTGACTCTGGGATAGCTCATGTTGACAGTCTCAGAAGGATATGGAATATAAGAGGTGTAATAGCGATTTAACAGATAATAGTAAAATCCATCTGAGACATTCGAGTGAGTGGGCAAGGTCACTGTTAAGGTCTTACTGCGATCCTCAAACGTTTTCTGTATGACAATGTTGCAAGTATTAATATATCGAGAATCGAAAAAGTAATTATTTGTGACTCTATTATCGATCAAAGTCGCATTGGTTCCATTAAACACGAAATTCTGCCCATTGATCCTCGTAGTATGGAGGTCGGTCACATCGAGAGGATACCTTATTTTTAATCGATCTTCGGGTCAAATCGCGGAATAGTTCCTGTTGCCTTCCAACTGATAGTAAAGGGAGGAGCAAGGGACACTGCTGGGATAACAGAGAGATTAAATTTCGAAAAATACAACCCAACAGGATACCCTGACAGAGCATATGTCACTGTTGCATTTCCGACAAGTGTGAAGCCGGTGGTTGTTATGTTAGTTGCAACAAATGGGGAGTAGCCGGCTGGTGCATTTTGAAGTGATGTAGCTGACCCATCATTGACCACATACAAATTCGTGTCTGTTATTTCAATAGTAGGAGGGGAAACAAATGGTGTCTCAAATGTGAAATTAAAATTCGCTGGAACCCCTGCAAGATATCTATATGTTGTTGCTGATATCTCGGATGCCTGGAATACTTTGCTTCCACTCCGCACTACATTACTTGTGTCTTTCACATTGTGGTATGAGATGCTGGGAGTCGGGGAGAGCACCAACGAAATAGCATCTGGTAAATCAGACTTTGTAATATACAGTTCTTTAAGATACTCCTTTTTAAAAGGGGCGGTCAGATCTCCAATAGTAGCCGATGAACCTGCGACTACAATATTACAGGTGTTTGCACTCAAAGAATAAACTGTGTTCCACCTTAAAGAGTTCGCGCCAAGATCGAAACTCTGTGAGAAGGGCACGATATTGCTACCTTGTAAATCTCGGTAAACCTTTACTCTGGGTTTGCTATCGAATTCAGGGGTGATATAATTGATGTTAAGAGTGAAACTAATAGTAGCTTCGGAAGTCAATAAGTTGTTTCGGATGATAAGTAAATTGTATGTCTCGTTAATGACAAACGAAACCTGAAACCCTGTGGAGGTGACATTTTGAATAAATGCTTTATTCGATTCATTATTGTTAGTGATAGGATTATAATAAGTAGTGTGATCCACCAATGAAACAGTGGGTATAGTCGTCTCGAAACCTGTGACACCCAACTGATCCCAAGTGAATGTATATGTAGGTTTGCCTACATAAGCGACATAGACCCCATTTGCGAGCTGCTGAGGGTATCCCTCGACAGTGTAGGTCTCAGTTCGCGAAACTGAGCGGGAAAGATTGCTGTTAAAGTCGTTATAGCTGATCAGAGCTCTCTCATCAGTGGGTAAATCACTGGGTCGGACTGAGTGATTGAAAGGCAAGATTATGTTACTTGTTTTTGAGGTCGTGCTATAAAAATTGGTCGTGTGCAAGTCATCAAACCACCCATCATAGGCATACACATTCAGCCATTTCTTAACAGCATCAGTGTTAGATTGCCCGAGATTAAATTGATGATCGAGCAAAGGCACCAAATCGCGGGATAAATACATGATCGCATCAGTGATGGTGATTGCACCTGTTAAAACAGCGAGCCCTGCCGTGTTTGCTGCGGTAGCAATTGATAAACCCGAAATTTCGAGATCCTGGGCTACATCTCGCTCGTTTCTTGTGAATCGCTCGCTATAAAACTCCTTTACAAGGTCGACCCCCATGACATCAATTAAATGCGGTCGAGTGAGGGTGATATTGCTTGTGATGCTCTGCGAATATTCAACAGGATCCCATTCGACGACAGCTGTCAGTGGGATGGGGCGGGCTTTATTGATTTCGTGCTGAAAGGTTCGCACTGTGGGGAAATTGCTGCCAAAGAATGCAACAGGCGAGCCCCCATGATAGATAACGAGGGCTGAGTTATCAGTGCCATAGGTAAAAGGGAGATTGCTGGTGATATCAATATATTGAAGGTTGCTCTGATTTAATAGAAAGTCTTTTACCACAAGGTTCGAAGATATGGTCACATTGGAAGCGGTAATGTTACTGCTGAGCTCGAAACCGTCATCCAAATACAAGGTTTCCCGAGTGATAAAGGGGAGATTCGTGATACTCATTTGTAATATAAGATTATTTTAACCCGATAGCACCTCTAATATAAAGCTGTGATTAACGCCATTAAAGTCGACTACATTATTGTAGGCATCGAGCCATTTAATTGTGAGGGTGTCTATATCATAAGCCTGATCGTGGGAATTAAAGAACTCCACAGTATCGATTCTGCGGAATGTCAGGTAGTAAACAAACGATCCCAAGGGGCTGGTTAGTGGAACCTTAGCGAGGTTTGCATTTCCGCCCTCATCTGTCTTTGCTGCCACCATATACCTGTCGTAAAAGGGCGTAAACTCTTTAATTTGTAGGTAAACATAGGGGGTCGGATTTAAATTGATTGCATTCGGGAAGGTCACTGCATGTTCGAGAGGGAATGGAAGCACAGATATTCCGGCGGGGTATTTTGTTTTGCCCTCATAGGCTTGTAGAAATGAGTATTTTGGATTGCTGGGTGTGAGGGGTAAATAGTCTACCGTGAGATGCTCTGAACCCTCACCAACTGGAATTGTTTGATAAATATCCCCTTTGATCATTCCATGGAACCTTGCGAAGTCGTCATGTGCACAGCTCAGTGTGAGGGGAATGCTCGAATAAAAAGTAATTTTCATTGTCGCTGGATTATAGAGCCACTTGTAGTAGACTGTGACGCTTTCGCTTGTGAGAGGGTTTACATCGACAAAACCGCCCGAATAGCCTAAGTTCTTATTACCATATCCCCAAATCGCTGGGGTGTAGTTTCCTATGTCAGGGAAAGGGGAAAAGGTGATGCTGTTAGTCATTCCCTGTATGGTCACGCCTCTGGAATTATCGGTGACAGCATAAATCGTGTTTGGGAGCTCGGCGCTCGCAATGCGCACCCCTTTTACGTTCAGAAGTCGCTGAGAAAGCTTTACTGTATATTCTCCCGGGTGCCCTGCACTGCGCTCAATAGAATCGATATTAACATTGACCCTCGTAAACTTGCCATTATAGAAATCGTTAACTGGCTTCCGAATCATTTTTATTTCCTATTAATAAAGAATAAAATGCGCGAGTATCTCAGCATCAGTAGCCGTGATCGATCAGAGGGCTCGGCTCATTCCTATAAGGTGACCCTTCCAAAGCAATACCACAATGTGAAGAGCATCGCTGTGCGACAGATCGAATTTTCCAACACGATTCCCACGGTTCCAAGCCCTCAATTCTATACTGAGATCGGGGAAACGAAAGCCGATGATGCTAATACGATTTTCATATCATTTCCTTACCGATTTTCGAGCGGTCAGCTGAATGGTGCCACTCAGGAAATCAGAGATTCACAGGCAACTGCAATATATGACGCTTACAAAGCCATAGATGCTGGCGACCAAGGCAACTATATACCGCCTGATTACCTAAACACTTTCAGAAGATATACCCGATACAGAGACGTAGCAATTACGATCCCTCCGGGCACATACTCGACTGGAACCGACCTTGCAACTGCAATCGATAACATCTTAACGAAAAATGGAACTGGCAACTACATCAAGGATATGATCGACACAAAAATTAATCCAAGCTACGCATCGACAGGAGGAACCTTTTACCCGGTGGTGAGATGTCGTTTTGAGAGCACATTAAATGCCATATGCTTTTATTCGAGTGATTATGTCTACATAGCTTTCACTAAATATGGTCCGAGTAATGCCACTGGGTCTACTGCGAATGAAAGAAAGGTGCTCGCCTATCGCACGATGACTCTTCTCGGGTTTACATCGATCAGAGAGAATATAATGATAGATCAATACAACGGATCGGGCTACACAGCCTTCGCTGGGAGCGGTGTCGTTTACTCAGCTGGTGATGCATTCCGCAATTATAATTCGACGGCTCTGGTCTTAGGCATAGCCGGAGGCACTGCCCCTGATTATACACCGGATAATGCAATAGTTTTAAAGATCACAGAGCCGGACTGCTCGCTTTTTACGACATGCACCGAGGCTACTAATGGATTCCTCGCTAAGATCCCGATTTCGAAAGGCACAGCCTATGCTGATGCTGAGCTAATTAATTATGGGGCGGATGCTTTCACGAAATACTTTAACACCCGCCTCTCCTTTGATAGTTTAACCGTTCAAATTCTCACGGAGAGCGGTTATAGGTATTTCCTCGGAAGCTGCGAGCACACATTCATTTTGGAACTCACTATGGGAGTGGATGAGCCCGACGACGATTTACAGCGCATTGTTAATAAGGGATTCGCGAAAATGCTATATGAGGACTACCCGCATTGCGGCAATTTAACGAATGCGTTGAGCGGGGTGGCTGTAAAAAATAATCCGTTCTTCTAAAATAAATTTCTCAGCGGAAGATAAAAACGAAATATGGATCCCACGACCTCGCTTAGCCGCCTCACGCTCAAATCCGTCCTCGAAACCCCGGAGGATTACAAGAGCATGCTTTTGGATCGCGGATTTATTGTGGGTGTGGACAAACAATTCAAGCCTTCTCGTGTGGAGGTGCTTCCAATTGCGGATCCCGGCAATCTGTTCTCCTCTACTGGTGCTACCACTCGTGTGGTCTTCTACCTCCCTCGCTACAATTGGTGCAATGGTATTAGCCTCCAAGTTACCATCCCTACGGCAAAGGCGCTGACTGCCATCGCCAAGACCTCTGCTGACTGCTCGGCTGATCTATTCAATACTGGATTCGTCCGCGGGCTTCCTGGCTCGTTTGTTCAGCGAGTCAGCATTAAATACGGGTCGTATGAGCAAATTATTCCGGCTGAGCGACTGGTAGATTACGCTTTCCTGGCTAACACTCCGGCTGAATTCGACCAAAAGAAGCGCAAGCATGGGCTGCATCTCGGACCGAAGGTAGAGGGCGGCAACCAAGCTGGCGGCATTTTTACCATGCGAATTCCGAGTTTCCTCGATGCTGGCGTGCCCATCGGTGCGCTCCCATCCGAAATCGCGGTCGAAGTATATTTCCAAACCCCTGCGCTTCTCGAAACTGCGGCGGTTCCTGGCGTTTACGCTCAGAATAACGCCGCTGCAATTACTGCGACCAATTCTACTGATGGCGAGACAACGCTTGCTCAAGCGGCTGCTTTCGGAAATATTAAGACCTTAGCTCACTCGGGTGCCACTGCGATTTTCGATAGTGCGGCTCTCACACCTACACCTGCTCTTGCGAATCTGGAAATGACGACCCCTCGTCTTATTATGGATGCTGTTAACATCGATGAGGAAACGATGGGCGAAATCATTACTCGTGTTAAGACCTCTGGCATCGCCATCCCATACACTGATATTCAGTTTGCGGATTATACCGGTCAAGCTCTCGGCTCCGGTCTCCGCCTGTCACTATCTCAAATTTCTGGACTTGTTTACGCACTTGTTGTCAAGATTCGCGACGAAAATGCACTCGGCAACAATTTCGGAGGGCACTCTACTGTCCGCACCCTTGCCTTCGATGATAATGTCGTGATGCAAGTTCTAAATAACAACAATTACCTATATTCCAACACTGGTGTCCCGCTGCAATCCGCGGCTATGGAGCTCGCCGATAAATTCAAGATGACTAACTGGATCGATAGCAACAAGCGCCCCATTTACACTGGCTTCTGCTTTGCCCTCGATGGTAAAGCGGCGCTCAAAGGTGAGAAGGCGACTGGCTATGTCGATCTAACACAATCAGCTTCAAGTTTCCTGCTCCTCACACCCAATGGCACACCCCTCGCCACCTGGACAAAGGTCGGTGTTCAGATCTCGGCTTACTGCCACAATATTCTTGTAATGAATGCCAATGGATTGTCTAGAGTGACGGCATGAGGACTGTCGCGTTTCGTAATTTTTATTTTGTTTCTTATAAGGGAAAGCAAATATGACTGGAAACGTGAGTATAGAAGATCTTGCGGAATTCGACCCGGCAAGTCTTTCATTCCCTTGCCGTTTACTTGCTGTCGGAAAAACGGGAGTAGGTAAGTCAGTATTCTTAAAATACCTGCTTTACCACAACGAGGACAAGATAGATTCGGTGATGATATTCGCTTCCACGATCTGGAACCATCAATATGACAATGTCACATCGTATTTGTATGAGGATTTCGATCATAAGCTGATCGACAATATAATACAGAAACGCAAGGAGCGAATCAAGAAAAAGGAGAAAGTCGGTAACCTGTTAATCATACTCGATGATTTCATTGACAATCCAAGTCTTTCGATGTCAGGAAGAGGTGAACCTATATTAAATCAGCTATTCACGTCGGGGCGCCATTTATTCATATCTGTGTGGATTCTGTCACAAAAACTCACTAAGATTTCGCCGACACTTAGGGTTAACTCCGAATATATCTTTCTATTCTCGCTGCCCAACAGAAAAGAGATGGAGAGTGCTGAGGACGAGTTTAATCCATACGAAAAGCATTGGTTTGAGAAGGTGATGAACGAATACAGTCACAGCTATCAGGTTATCTGCATTGACAACTCGAAATATAGCCTGGAATTCTCTGTGGGCAAGGCTGATCCGGTGCCTGACGAATATAAATTCAAGCGGTTCTTTAAAAAAGCGGTGGAAGAGATAAAGCCCGCTGGTAAACAGCCGGTAAAACAGAGCTCCACAGAGGTAAATGGCGACCAACCCCAAACCACCGATATAACGAAACCTGTGAGTGGAAACGTCGCCACCTTAAAGCGATCCACCAAAAGAATAATCGAAGCCGACCTACTTAAAGACCCCAATCTATTGCTGGCATACCAAGAAAAGCGCCGCCCAAAATTTGCAAAGAAATTGGGTAAATTTTGAATAAATTTCTCGCATAATGATAAATGCCACCCAAGAACTCGCGGAAAGCTATCCAAATGGAAGATCAAAGCGCTGTTGTCGCTGGCAAGATTAATCCTGCGGAGGATGCCGGTCGCACTGGCGGTGCTGCCGCTTCTGACCAAATAGATTTCGATCTGATTGACCCGAATACAAAGGTTTCAGAGCGTGCTCAAAAGGTGGATGCTAAGCGGGAGCCGGTCGATTCCACTGATAGAAAGCTGGCGGATCAATCCCTCGCCGAATCACAGCTCACAGGCGAAAAGCTAACCGATAATAAGGTGGTAAAAGCCGAAGCAACAGCCGCTTTACCTGCATCGATGGAAGCCCCTAAAAAGCGGGCATCTGTCTATGTGACCAAGGGCGAGAAAGTCGGTCAGGAATTAGAGGAGAAGTTTAGGGCACTGGAAGCGCGTTTAGCTACATACGACACTACTGTGCGAGCCTTTGATGATTTCACTAAGGAATACAAACAGCGCAAGCTGATTAAACAAGCTGTTCGCGTGGAAATGGAAAAGAAGCGGGCAACTGTTCCCGATGTTCAGACAGTCGAAAGAAAAGAGACAGTCATAGCTGAAAATGCACCAAAGCCGGGCGGTTTCGTTAACCCATCGGGTGTGCATGCACAGCCGGGTGCCAATCTGTCATCTATGTTCGGTGGGCGTCGTCGCTTCTAATGTGCAAGTCGTTCAAACATAAATGAATCCGCCCGTATTTAGAGCGGGTCTTAATATGAATTCCCTTGCAAAAGGGACAGGTCGGCTCCACAAACACCATTATAAGGTCGACTAATTCGTATGGGAACAGGCGAGCAAGTAACACCCTCATTCCCTTTTCTTTTCTCCAATATTTAATACGTTGTGCAATATTAGGGTCGATGAATTTCATCACACAATGCATTGAGATGTTTCACCTGCATTTCATATCTCACTGTAAGTCCGGATGCTGCGACACAACCGTAGAGTTTGACATTTCGGACGAGGATAATGGAGGTAGGCGATCATCTGTATATTCCAACCACAGTGATAATCACGATCGTCCCCGATCTCAATCGCCCTCGCCTGTGCCTGCGAACTCCAATATAGTCCCACAGACAGCAATAGAAGACGTGCAAGTATCCTATATAAGACGCCGCTCGTGCCCTAATTCCGTGGAAGGTCATTTTCGCGTTGATTCCCCGTATCCGCCAATAAATCCGCTTTATTTGGGCGAATACGATCGCTGAAACTATTTTCGCGTTAAATAGTATCGAATGCCCGACCCCGATCTCTACGCGATCCTATACAGGAAACGCGCGCAATACGCATTGGAAGTCGCTATTAAAAAACGTAGAGAAGAACTCGCTTCGATCACAAAAAATGACAGCTCAGAAAATGATTTAAAGAAGAAATAGGAAATACGACTGATAAAATATTTTCTCCGCTTATAGTAAGGAACGAAAAGATGACCACCATCGCTGCTGTAAATATTGAGGCAAAGCTTGTCACTGAGGACATGAAGAAAGGCGACGGACTTAATTATCGGATCCGTGAAATCATCAAAATGCGGAATCGGTATAACGAGGATCCCGAATATCGCGAATTCAAGAAGAAGATGGCTTTGGAATCGTATTATCGTCGCAAAGCCGAGGAGGGAAGCCATATGGGAAAGCGGGGGCGCCCCGTAAGTATTAGAAAACGCAAACTCTCGATTGCCGCTGAGCGCATTCCTTATTTTTCGTGCGGCTTTCCGATGTAAATCGGGAAGCTCCTTACCATACTATCGATTGCCCCGATGCTAATCGATTTTATCATCGGGAAAAAACTGTAAAGGGATTTAAGGATAATGCGCAAAAAATGAACAACCTGAAAAATATTTTCTCCGCTTAGAGTAAAACAGAGAAGATGGACGCTATCACGAAATTCGCATTCTCTAATGTCAAGGGCACCTTTCTGAAATGTCTGACTGGTTCTCGCAATACGTCTAATTTGGTTGAGTTAACCGATGATGAAATTATTGAGCGCATCAATAACTCAAAGAAACGGGACAATATGACCTATCCTACATGGGCGGAATGCATACAACCTGATCAAGTGACTCGTGTTTATCTGGATCTGGACAAGTTCGTTGATCTGAAACCTGATGTAGCCGACAACTATAAGGAAGCCGAAGAGATCATCAGGGAAATGCGCAAGAAATTGCAAACCCTGTCGGGATCTACAATTGCGGTTGCTGTTCGCCATCGCCGGGTTCATTTAATCAAAGAGAATGTCACTAAGTTCAAGATTTCCGGGCATTTCGTATTTACCGATCTGGTCTGCCGCCACGAAGACATTCCAAAGCTTTTTAAAGCGATGGGTCTCATCAAAAATGTCGAATTCGATAGTGGCGTTTATGGAACAACTCAAAACCTGATCTGCCTCCGTTGCTGCAAAGGCGAAGCTTTGGACGCTCAAAGCAAATCAAAGCACGATGTCGATAAGAATGTGGTGTTCACTAAGTTTATTGATTGCGAGAAAGAAGGCATGCACGATGGTTTTTTCCTGGTGCAATGTTTCGATCGCCCCACTAAGTGGGTGGAAGTAGACACCATGTCAGCCTTTGCGGTCGATAAACCAAAGGAAGCTACAAAGCCTGAGGAACCTAAGCAAACGGTGGCGCCCAAGTCTGTTAAGGACAAGCCCTGTAAAGAACCTGTGAAGAAGAAGGAGGAGGTGTTGGAGGATCTCAAAGATAATAAGGTTTCGTTTGAACTGTTGCAAGAAGTCATTATGAGCCTCAGTGGCGAGCGAGCTAATGAATATAAGACATGGATCGACGTAGGTATTGCTATAATCAATACTTGCGAAGACAACAATATCCCTCGCAAGCAACAAGTAGAGCGAAAAATATGAATATGATGACTGTCATGAGAAGTTCATGAGCCTTTGCAAAGGCAAGAAAATGGTGGAAGGGAAGCGAGTCACATTCGGTTCGATTGTTTACTGGCTGAAAAAGGATAACAGCGACAGTTATAATAAGCTATTCCCCAAGAAATATTCGTTTCAGCCTGAGGATTCCGACGATATTGACTACAAGACTGCCCCCATTCCACCTATGGTCGATAGCTTTGAAGTCCATCTGCGATATTTAAATGCGAGGCTGCATCACATCGAGAGCATCGGCACTGTCATGTATTGGGATGAACAGCTATTATCCTGGCGACCGAAAGATATTACGAAATTGGCGACCAAACATTTTCCCCATCTGTTTCACAAGGTGATTCTCAATGAGGGACTGAGAACCAAACCGAAAAGTGGGTAAAAACGCTACCTGAATGGATTACTGACCCAAGGGCGACACGATCCACTTATATGGATTTCCTGCCGCCTCCTGCAAAGCTGAGCGCGAAATGCAAGTCTGTGTTTAATCTCTACCCTGGATTCAAGATTGATCATGAAGAATTCGAGGAGCCGCCCCCGAGGATGTGACAGAAGAGATGATTCAGCCTTTTCTGACACATCTATATTTAATGTCAGGCGAAGATGATAAGACATTCGATTATCTTAAAAAGTGGTTTGCCCACATGATGCAAAAGCCGGGGGAACTAAATAACGTGTCCCTCATCTTCCTAGGTCGCCAAGGCGCTGGAAAGAATATGCTCATTGATACCTTTGAGAAGAAGATCCTCGGTGATGCATTGGCATACTCGACAGCCAAGCCAAAGGATGATCTATTCGGGCGATTTGCTCACAACCGGGAGGATAAGATTATGATTGTGGTAAATGAAGCGTCTGGAAAGGATACCTTTGAACATAGCGACCTTCTCAAAGATATAGTCACAGCCCCGAAGATTGTAATTGAGCACAAAGGAATAGACTCGTATGATAAGAAGAATTTCGCGCGAATCGTTTTCACAAGCAACAATACTGTCCCTGTCAAGATCGAGGCTGATGATCGTCGCTTTGTGGTCATTGAGGTGAGTGACAAACAGCGCTGTAATAAGGATTATTTCGCCCCGCTTGTTGAGTGGCTGAATGATATGAGAAATATTCGAAATATCGTTCAGTATCTCAGGACGAAAGTAAATTGCGAGAAAGTCAATTGGAGTCAAGACAGACCGCTTACAAACCGATACTACTTAGTTCAGCAAGCGGCTGCACCGATTATTCTTATGTTTGCGAAGTGGCTTGTCGATAGTGAGCGGGTTACAGAGCTGAAAACCAAGCTGGGCGGTCTTGCATCGACATGGGAGCTGTTCAAAGACTTCATCTCTGAAAACAAATATAAAAACGATTATAATAGCAAGCGGTTCTATACTGAGATGCGCACGACTACATATATTCAAGTGAAAACGACCAATGGAAAATCTAACTATCACTTCCTGTGGAATGAGATGATGGCTGAATTCCGAAAGTTGAAGCTAATCGATGATGATTCGATTAAAGAAGATGATTCTCCTCAGCCGCAACCAAAGAAAAGGGGCACCAAATTCGAGGATTCAGATGTGGAAGCCTGACCCCACCCTACACCCACCTGGTTTCATTCTAACATTGATATATCTTATTTTTATAACTTAAAACACATTGAATTTCAGTGTAAATCATGGTTGTTAATACAGGGTGGGAGGGTGGGGTTGGGTGGGGTCTTTTTTGCCCAAAATGTTTGGGTGGGAGAATTTTTTATTGGAACTCAAAAAATGCCCCACCTCACCCCACCCTCCCCACCCTATCGAAAAACAAAAAACGTCAGTAATTTACAACGTATACAATCGGCTTACGTTTCTACGGTTATGTTTATATAATCCATCGTGAAGTGTTTTTTGAGTAGTTCAATGGTTTGCTCGACAGTAGTCGTTTCCCATGTGAAAACCCTAACCCTATTGCAATTGAGGGATTTTGGTATATCCTTCCTGTTCAATGGGACTCGAAAACCTATGGTAACCTGAACCCCATCGAGCGAACTGCACTCTGCTAACCGATTTATGAATTGCTTTCTGTCAGCTCTGAACTTCTCAATATCGTCCTCACGGCTTTCTTCCATTGATTCAATGAAGTCCGTTGCCCACATCGCGAACGCTCTTAAATTCATTTCTTTCTGAAAGCGTTCAAGCCATTTTTCGTCCCTGAGGCGCCTTTGGTGTTCCTCAAACATCCTCTGGTGTTCCTCGAATAATCTAATGCGTTCTGCTCTTTGCTCTCTCTCCGCTTCTTCTTCTTTCATTCGTTCATGCTGTTCTTCGATCCACCTCTGACGTGCAATGAGTGGGCGACATTTCTTACAGTAGTTGTCTTTGCGGTTCCTATGACGATCCCCACAGTGCTTACAAACATCACAGCGGAACTCTTTGGGAATAAAGCGTTTTATACAGCAATTTCCAACAACAACAGGGATCTTTTTGGCGACATGCAATATATAACACTGCTCCACTATATCATGCGTGCATGCACATGTAGGGGAATCCCGAGGGAGATGATGTAGGTCTAAATCGTATTTTTTCAGTTTGGTTGAGAGCAACCCAAGGTTTTTGTTACTTCCTAAGCTTACATAGTCATGGAAATCATCAGAGCCACACAGGTCGCGCAAGGCTTCCTTTAAGCGCTCCAAATATGACATCGGTTTCGCCGCCATGCTCTTTACAATAACAGACGGAAAACGTTTTTCATGTCATTTTTTGCATTCTCTTTAAATGATTTCCGACATTCTACATCGGGTAAACGCGTCCTTTCCCGAAATTAAAATGTTCCCTTAGAGTAAAAGATGCCCCGCCAAACTAATCGCCTTATAAAAGAGAAAAAGGACGAAATATTAGGCTTGTTAGGTAGTCTTTTAGTCACTGGGGAGATCACCGAAGCTGAATATGATCGTAGGGCGGCGATCTTAGATCGAAAACCCCGCTTAGCTAACCTTGCGAATATTGCCGACGAGCTCTACAATCGCCTGGAAAATGTGGAGCGCTTCTATACCGAAGGGCGGCGCTTAGCCGTCATAGAACCCGATGAGGAAGACGGTTTCGCAATGAATAAAGCATACGCCTGGTATAGCTATAAGGCGGATGAACAGATAATCTTAGATCCGGTGGAATTTCTCACTACCATCGCTGCAAACCTGCCTGGGCGGCTGAAAGAGAGGCTGGACGAGCTTAAAGCTATTAAGGTGCGCCTTACTTTCATCTGCCGATACGTAAAAGTGAGTGATCCTAACGTTTTTATCACCAAACACATTTACAGCGATTATTTCGTAATCACAAGGTCGCGCAATATTCTCACTGAGTTAGTGGGTGTAGCTCAGCAAATGAATGAACAGATGATACAGGTCGACAGCTACCGGCTCAGTAAATTAGATAAGCTACATGTCGCCGTTTTGTCATATGCGCCGATGGGCGGTTGCTACATTGAGACCCCCGAATGGATTGGATTAAAGCGAGCCACAGTAAATATTAAGAATATCGATGGTCACGACTGTTTTAATTACGCTATCCTCGCATGGCTGCACAGAAACGACATAAACAGACACAAACGTAATGATCCGTTCCAATATAGGCGGTGGATGACTGAACTCGACTTCTCAGGCATTAATTTCCCGGTGGCTTGCGATGCTGCATTAATAGATCGTTTCGAGGACAATAATCCCGAGCTGTCAATTAATATATATGGCGCCGATAATGCGACCCAAACCTTTTATCCACTGCACATGTCAAGTAATCCGCGTCGTAAATCAAAGGTAAACCTGCTGCTGATCGAGGACGCAAACGGACAGGGTCACTATATTACGATTATGTCACTGAGCCGCCTCTTAAAGACCACCTTTGATAAAGCAAACGACGGGCGCATTTTCTACTGCGAAACCTGTTTGTCCCGATTCAGATCACAGGACAAACTCGATAAACACACCGAATCTAATCGCTGTATCGATTGGAGAATGAGTAAAGGTAAATGCCCGGAACCCGGAAGCTTTATTACTTTCGGACTGCAACACCTAAGGAAAATGGTGTGGCTGCCCACTGTCTGTTACTGCAAAGTAGAGATGGAGTCGGTGCCGGTTCCTAATGAACCAAACCGAAGCAAGCGAGAGGTAAAGTCGGTGGCACTTAATGTTGTTATGGGCTCGCATGTTGAAAATCACGAATTCGAGGGGGTGGATCCGCTGGGTCAGATGTTTACCACGTTAGGGGATCTGTGCCGCGAGATGCTTAATACCCTATTTACCAACACACCTATGATTCCGCTCACAGAGGCGCAAAAGCAAGCCTATAAAATCACCAAGCACTGCTACATATGCAATCAGCGGTTTACCCACGAAAACTTCCCTGTCCGCGATCACTGTCACCAAAGCGGCGATTATATAGGGAAAGCTTGCCGAAAGTGCAATTTACATAGGAGGATCTCAAAGCAAACGAAAGTAGCCGTGGTTATTGATCGGATGGACGAGTGCGGGCATGCTATATTCCGGAAAATCGCACAGCAAGACGATAAGCTGCGGGTCGAGATCCTAAGTAAGAATTTCGACGAGTATCTATCTTTACAGTGGGGACTTTACAAGTTTATAGACGCCTCGAATTTCATGGATTTTCAGGCGTCCGATGTTAATGATCTCATGGTAAAATTCGGTAAATTCAGCATGCTCGCCCATGAGCAATACGGACTGGATCCCACGCATTATGTGAGCGCACCGGGACTATCGTGGGACGCGATGTTAAAGCATACGAGGGTCGCGATAGAACAGATCAGTGATGCGGATCAATACGAATTTATTGAGCGGGCAATTAGGGGCGGCTTTGCGACCATGCCCACACGATATGCCGAGGCTAATAGCGAGGATAAACATATAGTCCTATTGGATGCGAATAATCTATATGGCTATGGGCTCAGTCAGCCTTTACCGGTCGGGGACTATCGCTGGGACGTCACAAGCACAGCTTTTACCGAGGTTGTAGGGCGGAGTGCATTTATAGAGGTCGACCTTGCGTATCCGGACTATTTAAAGGGCGACCATCGCGATTTCCCGCTGATCGTGAGTAAAGAGGTAATTACTGCGGACATGCTGAGCGCATATCAGCGTGGGCTTTTGGAGATTAGCGGCGAGAAGCTAAGTAAAGATCCGAAGCTGATCGCCTCATTTACTCCGAAATATAATTACGTGGTCTCTCAGCCGATGCTGCTCTATATGGTAAAAAAGGGGATCGTAGTTACTAAGATCCACCGGGTGCTCTCGTTTGCAACCGCTGCATTTATGAAGCCCTATATAGATCTGAACACGAAACTGCGAAAGGAAGCCCGGAATAAATTCGAGAGCGACTTCTTTAAATTAATGAATAATGCTATTTACGGTAAATGCCTGGAATCGTGTCGAGGGCGCTCCGTGGTAAAGATCGCGAACAGCACGAAGCTGTTTAAGAAATACGCCGCGAGCCCGCTGGTAAAAGCGACGAATGTATTAAACGAGACTGCGGTCGCATTCGAAATGTATAGTAAACATGTAAAACTCGATAAACCGGTGGCTATTGGCGCTTATGTGCTGGATGCCGCGAAGCTCCATAATTATAGCTTCTTTTACGACGTGATCCGACCGACTTTCTCGCAAGCTCAGCTGCTGTTCCACGATACCGACTCGTTCTGTCTGTATATAGAGAGCGCGGATCTGGAAGCGGGCATGCGAGCGATCAGCCCTTATTTAGACTGCCCTTATAGCCCCGAGAACCGGATGGTTCCCGGTAAATATAAAAATGAGATGCCCGACGTCAAGATAGTGGAGTATGTGGGGCTGCGACCGAAGCTATATGCTTTCCGCACCGAGAGCTACGACAAGGTAAAAATGAGCGGGACAGCCTCGAAAGAGGTGCATTTCGACGACTTTAAGCGCTGCCTATTTGACGGGATCACAAAAACAGTAACAGTAGTAAACAAGCAACGGCGATGCCACCACTTATATGATTTGGAGAGCAAGCGGATAGCGCTGACCCAATTCGATAGCAAGCGCTGCATATCAGGCGACGGCATACATAGCCTTCCATTCGGCTGTTAGTCGTCTATCTTATCGTGCGTTCTTTTTCTCGGTCTGCGCTCTAATTGAAGGAGCTGTCGCCTTAGGATATGGAGAAGCCATATGCACCGTAAAAAGGGGTCGTCAGGGTCGATTAGGAAGTAATTGGGGATCGGGTGCGCGTCCCATACCGGATCATTCATTTTACTGTTTACTGCACGTTTTTATTGCGCGTTTTGCGGTGTTTATTGTCAGGATTTTCATTAATTATTAAAATCTCGACAATAAACGCTCAGGTAGCCTGATTTTATTGACAGTAAACGTGAGAGTCTCACCACGATCGCTGTAAAAATTGAAAGCCCGTGGGCAACGCAAAATGATTTAAGGAGAACGCGCTACATTTAGGCAACAGGAAAATATTTTCTCAGCTTAAAGTAAAAGGCGAAGGCGAAAATGGCGTATCTGTTCAAAGGACAACCTATTTTCGTTTATCCTCTTTCGGATCTATCATTTAGCACCGTGGAACTATTTGATATCCTCTTTTCATTTGATACTGATCGCATGCCATTTACCTTTGTAAATACAATCTTTCGTAGAGCCGATATTCAATCTATTGGTTTCTTTATTGAAGAACCGCACAAGATAGTCATTCGATCAATAAATAATGTGTTTGCGTATGTAAGAGCATCCAACGATGAGATATCCTATAAGTATACCATCAAGAAAGTAAATGATGAAGACGAGGGAGGATATCAACCTGTTCTGGATTTCTGGCGTCTCGTAAGATGCACACAATATAAGATGACTGATGTAATCAAAGCCATAAAGCGTGAGCACGAACCACAGTCGATACAGCTTATCTATTTCAATGTTAAACGCAATCTGTCCACATATCATAAGAAGTTTGAAGAGCATGGACTGCAAATTACCCGCCGCACCACCTTGCGTAAATTCTTAAAAGACAATGGAGCGAAATGGAGTCGCGTTAGCCGAATGTGGTATACTGACGTTAGTAATCCTAATAGAATCGTTGCCAATATATTCTGTCCCAATTTACCGTAAACAAACAATACCTTTTCTTGTCGCCTGCATGTAAAATGTTACATTGATCTTTTTTATTGTCTGATGACAAGGATGTCAAGACCGCCCATAGTAAGACGATCGCAAGATTTAGAGGGGAGCACATTGCCGATCCCCGTGCCGAAAGAGAATAAAGAGAGCCGCATAGTAAAGCGGTCTGATTTAAAGGCTTTGGTGCCCCGCGACGTGCCCGTAGCCCTTGCTGTCCCGGAGGAATCGAAAATTGCCCGGAAGTTTTACAGTCCGCAAACCGGCTTTAAAGGGATCACTAAGCTACGGCAAGAGCTGCCCGACGAGAATTATAAGAAATTGCAAGCGTGGTATAGCCGGCAAGAGGTCGTTCAGATTAATGCGCCGCACCTATCCCGCAAACGAGACCCTGCTATACCGATCCGACAGCCTCTCGATACCTACGTAATTGATCTGCTATTCTTTCCGGCGTATGCTAAGTATAACGATAATTACAGTGCTTTTCTCACGGCTATGGAGAACACATTACGGGTCGGGTTCATTATCCCAATGCGGGATAAGTCCGCGGCGTCGACCTTAGCCGCATTTATTCAGCTGCAAAATAAGGCGCCGAGACCAATTTTCAAAGTGCAAAGCGACCGCGGCTCAGAATTCACTAATAGCCTGTTAAGAGAATATTTCGAGAATCAGTTTATAGAGCATCAGATTGCGGACACAGCCGACCATCGCGCGCAAGGGCGCATAGAGGCGTTTAACAAGCAAATGCGGCGGCTGATCACGAGCTACTGCATAGCTAATAATACGGCGCGTTTTATCGATGTCCTGCCCGAGCTAGAATATAACTATAATAATACGGTGCACTCTGCGACCGGCTATATGCCTGCCGAGACCAACGAGAGTCACTATAAGCTCATAGTTCAAAAAGAAGATGCGAAATTCAAGAAATCGATAGCTTATTTGGATCAGATTCAGCCGGGCATGTCAGTAAGGCTACGCATCGAGAAGACGCCATTCGCTAAGGGCGGTAACAATTGGAGCCGAATCGTATATACTGTCGCCGCGCGCGAGGGCTATAAGTTTATGCTAACTGATCCGGACGGCAATCGCGTAGAGGGTCGCTTTGCCTTCCACGAGCTATTGCCTGTCCAAGCTGTGGATTACCTAATGGCGCCCACAGTAGATGCATTAGAGGCGGCGAAGGACGAGGCGCGCGTCGATGCGCAATTGCGTAGAGAGGGCATAGAAGCCGCCGCGACTGTGCCGCAAGGCACTCTATTAGAGGATCGCGTGCAAAAAGAGAAACGCGTAAATAAAGAATTACAGCGGCTAGTAACCGCCGCGGAGCCTAAGCTATCCGGCGGCGTTAATAGCCAACGATGGTATAAGTCGTTCTCTAATCAGACTGAGAGCTATAAAGCGCCGGAAACCAAAGCTACATTAAGAAGTAGTAGAAAAGTAGCAACGGTAGCGCCGGTAGCTAATGGCGATCGAAAAGCGACTCTGAGACCACGAAAGTAGTAGGCGCCGCGGTGCTTTCGTAGCCGCCAAATCGCGCCCTTTGCGAATCAGACCGCGCCACTTTGTAGTAGTGTAGAACTACTTTATGCGCACGCGGATGCAAAGTTGTGCGGGATCACTCACACAGAGGTTCGGACATATATACGAAATATATGCATGACTAAATCGTTATTGTTTTCATAGAACTCGCATGTAGTTTGCATGTATCTTGCATAGTGGGCGGGGCGCACTTATCCCCTTCGTATCCACTTAGTATCCACTTCATATCCACTTTGTGTTCACTAAATTATATCGCACTGATTCAGTTTGCATTTTGCCCCCACCCTACACCCCACCCTATACTACAATCTCGTTATTTCTATACATATTTACTATCTAATTTAATAGAGTTTATACATTGAAATAAGTGAGGTGTATCGATAAGTAATACAGGGTGGGAGGGTGGGGTTGGGTGGGGTCTTTTTTGCCCAAAAATATTTGACCCCCAAAAATTTAAGGGATTCAAAAAAATGCCCCACCTCACCCCACTTACCCCACCCTATCGAAGTCCGCACGATATCATAGTAGGCTACATCGGGATTGCGATCATATCACAGTGTATACAGTGAGGGTGGTGCCCCACTTTCTCACCCCACCCTATCGATTCGCGATTCAGGGATCGCGAAATATACAGCACATGATACTTGTTTTTCTTAGTGATCGCGCCGTTCTAATACGATCTGAATATATCATATCTCGTCGGTATCACGTCGGTTCAATATCGTAATTATTAAATGGTTGGCTGATACCACTTTCACACCCCACCCTCACACCCCACCCGGTATTAATTTAACATACATAATCTCTATACTTTATACATTAATTACATTGAAATCAATCATAAATATAATAAAAGATACAGGGTGGGTAAGTGGGTTGGGTGGGGTCTTTTTTGACCAAGAATTTTTGAGGGGAATTATTTTAGGGAATTCAAAAAAATGCCCCACCTCACCCCACCCGCCCCACCCTATCGAAGTTATCGAAGTCCGATAAGTATCAAACCGGAAGTAAAAATAACACATCATGATTTTATGTGTGCCATCTTAGATTGGACTACCATACCGATACCACTCACACCCCACCCTCACACCCCACCCAGTATTAATTTAACATACTCAATCATACATATTTATATTTAAATTACATTGAAATCAATCATAGATAAAGAGAATAATACAGGGTGGGGTAAGTGGGGTTGGGTGGGGTCTTTTTTGACCAAGAATTTTTGGGAGTGAAACATTTTAGGGAATTCAAAAAATGCCCCACCTCACCCCACCCGCCCCACCCTATCGAAGCTACGTAGGTGATACACATGACTATATGAGGCGCGTCCCAAGCAGCACATTGTAGTTGTTTTAGATACACATCGCGCATCGTAAACACATATCGGCTATATCGCGATTACATATTATATATACATATTTTACAAAGATTCCACGATACTTATATTATTTTTATTGATTCATTTACGAACTACCGATAGAATACATATCACATATCGATATACACTATGATAAAAATGCTAATATCTTTATATAACTTATAGTAACACACATATAAAAACAAATATTATTATCCTGAGCGGAACGCGAGGGATAATAATATTTGTTTTTATATGTGTCGCTGGAAACGCATTCATAAACAAGAAATATTAATCTAAGAAGGCTCACAATTTATATATGACTGTCTTCAGCGCTCGTGACGATCGCCGCGATGCGCAGGCCTGCATGCGGGGCGCGGGGCATCGTCCAGCCCCTCGAACACCCTCGCGGCCCTCCTCGCGTTCAGCCTCGCGCACGTCGCTTTCCTCGGTATCAGCCGCCCCTTCATCGACCGGTCCGTCTTGCTTGCCCTTGCACAGAGCCTCGACATTTTGCAGCTCACAGGGCTCGAATGCGCAGCATTGAGAACTGGATCCAGTTCATCGCGAACCCGCTGCAGAGCATCCTGCTCATCTTGATGCTGATGCGGAACGCGAATTACCAGAAGGTGTCCGGCAGCACATGTGCCGCCTGCTCTTCTTTCCGTGCGAGTCTCCGACTGTACGTGCAGGAGCGGGTGAGCACGGGGGTCCTGGTGGTCAACATGCTCACGACGGCGATCCTTGCTGTCAACCAGATGCGCAGCATCCGGGCCATCTACAATGTGCGTGGCCGCTGCGCTCGCAGACCCTTTTCGCCCCACGCGAACTTAACCCCGCACAGTTCACGTGCGGGGGCTGGGTGGAGGAGCGGCGCCGAAAGAAGGAAGCGAAGAAGCGGGCGGCGGCCCGGCTCGCATGGAAGGCGGCGGCAGGCTCGGCGACTGCGGAGAAGGGCGGGGCGGCGCGACCACCGGCGGCGCTGCAAGAGCAAGTGGCGCATGCGCAGCGCCACAAGCGCCATTGGGATGGAGGCGCCGGGGTCGGCGGTCACGGCGGTGTACATGTACCCGCTCCTCGCGAGGGCGACACCGACGTCGCTGGCCATGGGAATTCGAAGCTGAAGGCGTCAGCGTGGAGGGCGAGGCCGCGCAGCAACAGCCTGCAGGCCGCCCCCATCGCGCTCGTCTCTGACGCCGACGACGCGCTCCGATTGGCGGCCTCGCCTGCCCGCGAGGCGGCGGCGATCCCCCGCTCGCGCCGCGGCTCGTTTGCGAAGGCGGTATCGCCGATCATTTCCGCTCTGACGCACCGCCGTTCGAGCCGCGTGTCCGCCGCATCGGCCAGCGAGAGCGAGGCCCTCGTGCCGGCTGTCGATCGTGTGCCTCACTTCGATCTTTAGGCGCTGCCTCCTTTAGCTATTAGATGGATTTAGGATTTTTTCGAATTTCTTGACACTTCGAATTCTAAGAATACGTACTTCGCGGTATTTTTGAGAGACCACGTATACGGTGGGTCGAACTTCGGAACTCGAACCATTGAGTGCAGTCTAAGTGCGACTGCTGCGTCGACGTCCTTGAGCTCTTCTACTACTTCTCGTGCTCGTTCTCCTTATCCTTTGCGTTCTTACGATCGCGTCCCTTATTGTGATCCCTCTTGATTATGTGTCTTGCAATTGTCTGCTATCCCTTTGATTTGTGATTACTTTGTTGTCCTTGAAGGTTCCTACCTACGACGCGGGGGGTACCCGTTCGCCCCACCGTAGTCTCTCAAAAATAATTATATAGCTTAAATAATACTAGGGGCCCGGCCGCGATTCTCGCGCCGGGGGTGCAAGGGGGGAACCGGGATCTAATGAAAGAGTCGTAGTGGCACGCACATGCGCGCGGCAGAACGACCCCGGCCCAGTGCCGAGCAACAAGAGCGCCCGGCCCGGCCGGCGTGCTCGGCTGCGGGCAGCGGCGCACGCGGTTCTGTGGTATAAGCTCGATGTCGGAGACGTGCTGAGCGCAGCAAGAGAGCACGGTCTAGATCTGCACGGCCGGGCAGTTCTAGATCGACCCCGGCCCAGCGCGAGCGCCAGGTTGAAGTAGTAAAGATAGACACAGATTATATGTGATGGTAAAAAATAGAAAACGCCCGATAAGCAGACGCTGGGATCAAACCGAATAAAGAAAAGCCTCAATGAAAGGCCAGATTCAGCGCACTGTATATGAAAAATTGTTCTGGAGCGGAAAAACGCTGCACATGAACCGTGTTCGCACGGCCTACCGCTAACCCTGTACAGCTGGCTAAAAGATGATGGTGCTGTCTGCAGAGGGCTCGCCGTAAACATAGGCAATCCAGGCCTTCTGGAGGGGGTCGGGGCGGAAGTCGACCGGGGGTAAGCGGCAGCCAGCGGCGCCGGTCCTGAAGAGAGCCGGTCCTGAATATAAATCAGAAAGCGAAGACAATTCAATATTAATGATTGAAACAGCATGCGAAGACAAATTGGCGCGAAACAGCGGGACATGGAAATTAAAAAGCAGCGAAACGAGCTCACTTGAACACGAAACCGCGCGCTTCGCGGATCGCCAACTGAAGGCTGGGCAGGGACAGAAGGACCCTGCGTGGCGATGAATACGTGCGTTAGCCGCTGCATTTTAGACAGCGCGCAACTCGATCGAAAGTGAACGAACTCGACTGCTGCGAACGTGCTGCCGCGGCCGGACATGACGAAGATCGAAACAAGTTCTGGCGCCAGCAGAAGCTTAAGTGTTCACGGGCTCCGTCCGGACAATGTAAGCAAATTCCGCCGTTGCATGATGACGACACTGTACATGTACAGCCTGCGCCACCCGCCACGAAGTCCCGCCCCGGGACGACGTCTCCGGGCACAGAAGCGGCTGCAGCTCGCCGTCCCATCTGATGCGGACTTGCACAGCAGCAGACTCACGCGCGTAATTTGGCGAAGCTACTACCGGGCATAAAGCTGCGGGGAAATCTGCCGAAGCAAGCACCGCGGCGAAACCGAGAAGCCGAGCAGCGGAGTGTCGACCGCAACAAAAGCGCCCGGCCCGGCCGGCGTGCTCGGCTGCGGGCAGCGGCGCACGCGGTTCTGCGGTATAAGCTCGATTTCGGAGACGTGCTGAGCGCAGCAAGAGAGCACGGTCTAGATCTGCACGGCCGGGCGTGCTCGGCTGCAATCAGCGGCGCAGCTAGGAAGCCTAGGATCCGGTCTTCCTCAATAGGGAGAACTGGTTCCATGCATAACCGCGCAAGAAATTCGAAGACCGGAGTGAGGAGAAGTTCGTTTTCCCCTCGAAAACCACTTTTTCCCCTCGACTTTGACGCTCGAAAGTCGAAAGCTGACCGGTCCACCGAGCCAATCGGATCGCGAATAAAGCGCTAGCATCATTTTTTTCGAAAACGGCCTCATAGAAAACTTTTGGCTGAAGCGAGGGAACGGGAAGCCAGGGGGGGAAGACCTTCGGTCTTCTTTCCCCACTTGCAATAATACAAAGTATCTGTAGATATAAATTTATTTTCCAAGACGACACAGCAATCACGAGCACACGAAGTTTTTCCAGTATGGGTGAGGCCTGCGGCCCCAGGGTATGCTTATTGGTAGAAACAGGGGCCCCCCCCACCGCTCGAGGGATGGTCGGGGGCCTGATGGGGTAGGGCGCTAAGCGCCGACAGAAATGCTACTGGGTTAACTAGAGGCCGAGACTGAGGTCCAGGGGATCCGGAGGGGGCGGGAGCGATCAAGGTGCTACTGGGGAGCGTCGGGGCGGGGCGGGCCGAAGAGGGAGGCGAGGCCGAAGAGGGCGGGCCGAAGTGCACGTGGCCATATGCATGCATATGGGAGAGAGGGCGCGGCCAGAGGGCCGGCGCCGGCTGGGGGAGCGGTCGGGGGGAGGGCAGGGGGAGAGCGAGCTCGAGTGCACGGGGCAGAGGAGCAGCCGACGGCATCGAGCTCAGCATGCATAGCCCGAAATATAGACAGCACACGAAGTTCAGCAGAATTACGACGGGCCGGGGACCGGGGCGGCGCGGCGGTTTAAATTAAAGATGCCATACCAATCCAGCCGAAATCAAAGCGGAAACGTAGCGCAGCAAGTGATCCGCGCGAGACCGGGCACGTGCACGCAGGAAGTGCATGCGCATTCTAGATCAGCCGAGATGAAAAGCTTTTTTGGTCTCCCGCCATTCTGCCCTCGCGGGCGGGTCACTTTGCGTGTACCCCCCCGCCCCTCTCCCGCCCCGCTAGAGCCCCATTCGCCGCGATGGCCCGTACCCCCCCACTGCCGAATGGACCCCGCGGAGACCCGATCGCGAAGCGGCGGCGGGGGTGAGGGGTAGAGCCGGAGCGAGGCCGGCTTACCCCCCCCCCCGGCCCGCGCGTACCCCCTCTGGCCCGCGCGGATGGGTATGGGCGGCGAGGAGGCACCGAGGGGACGCGGACGTCACGGAATCACGGATGTCACGGAGATCGCGGAGGGGCGGGAGGGGGGTAGGGTGGCTTTGCGGGGGTAGAGCCGCGGTCCGGAGCGGGGCCGGGGCGCTTGGGGGGTACCCCCTGCCGCCGCCGAGGTTCGAAGAGGATTAGGCTTAGGATCCGATAAAGGCGTTGGGATCCTATGTTCCGATACGCCTTGTGCACGCAACTGTTTGACCGCATTGACCGGCGCTGGACCCTTATGGCGCACCTAGACAGTGACTCTCTCGGTTTCTCGTTCCCCTCCATGGGCGCCGTAGACGAAGAGGTCCCCCCGCGCCCGTCGCCGACCCGGAGGAGCCCCAGTTCAGCCCCTTTGCCCGTACCCCTGCGCTCCCCTCTGACTTTGTGCGCCGCAGAAGGAGATTGAGACGCCGGAGCCGGCCTCCGAGCCGAGCCCGAGCCGGAGAACTCGGAGCCCGAGTCGGAGGACGAGAAGGCGGTCAGGAAGGCGGCCAAGGCTGGCAAGAAGGCGCTGAAGGAGGGCAAGCGGCCGGCCCGGAGCGCGCTGAAGGGCCGGGGCGGGGTCAAGCGCCCCTCCGCCGTCACTTCCCCCCCCCTCCCCCCCCCCTACCCCGGACTCGCTCTCCGTCGAGGGCAGCCGTCTCCACCGCCGCCGCCTGTAAATGCGTTGAATTTCAGAGAGCCTTTTCCGCCCCTTCTCTCGCACTTCGGCGACGGCAGGGGGTGGGCTCGGGGCTGGGGGGTAGGGCCGGGGCCTAGGAGGGGGGGTAGGGACTCCGCTAATACCGCTGGCCATGGGTACGACGGACGGGGGGGGGGGGGGTAAGCGCGGAAAGCCTCAGATGGGCCGTACCCCGGCCCCGCTGACGAGAGGGGCCCCCTCCCGGCCTCTCTAGATCTGTATACAAGGGCCGCCCCCCCGGCCTCGCTCAGCACAAGGGCCCGCCCCCGGCCCCGCTGATGACGAGGGCCGCAGGGGACCCCTCCCCCCTCTCCCCGCCCCGGCCCCCCTTGGCGGCCCCTGTCCCCGCGGTCCTCTGAGTCCCCGTGCGCGGGCCCTCCGGGTCCCCGCCCCCCCCCCCCCCATTCGGCGATGGGTACCCCCGCGCCCATCGGCGTCAATGCTGTTTTTGGGTACTCCAAAGGACGGCGGGGGGGGGGGGTACGCAAAGTGAGCGCCGCCAGAGGCGATAAAAGTACCTCGCCGCGCGAAAGTTGGCCTCGGAGGTCGCTGCGCCCTGGCCGCCTCTTCAGCCCTCGACAGCGCAAGGCAGCTCATGATCAAGGCCCGCCCAGGCCCCTCCACTCCCCCAACTGCCCTCTAGATCTCGGGACTCTAGAGCAATAAGACGCCGACCGGGCGCACTGCTAGCTCGGTTAGCTTGCCGCGAAACTGGCTTTTTCCTCGTCGCCGCGAGAGACTGAGCAGTAGATTTGCATTTAGAGGCGTACTAGCTCGTGTTAAATGCTTCGGGCTCTCGCCAATCGCTGCCCCTAGTTTAACCGAGCCGGGCCGAACAGATCGATATCTAGATCGAGACTCTGATCATGCGTGAGAATGATCATGAGGCCCTGAGCTCGATCGCGAGGGGCCCGCGGGCCGGGGGACGAGCGCACACTGCGGCATGCAAATGCGCAGTGGGAATGAAGCTCAAGGCATGCGCATGCGCATGCGCGCAGTGGGAAAGAAGCTCATGATCAAGGCATGCGTAGCGATCATTAGCGGCGGTGATGGACGTGCACGTGCACGGCCGCGGCCATCTGCAAATTAAATCTCAAGGCCCTCAGGGTAAGCGTTGAACATGAACTCGACTTCACAGGCTCGGCTAGGCCGCGCCGCCGGCGCCGGCGCCGGCCGGGTGCCAGCCCGGCCACTGCCAGCCAGTGCCAGGCCGTGCATGCGTCGGCCGAATTACTTTGATCTAGATCGACGTCGGCCGAATTACTTTGATCTAGCTTGCAATTGAACGGGGCTCCGGAGGGGTACAGCCGGGGACGTCGAGCTCGGATGCTGCCGGCCGACGCAGCAGGCGAGCGAGAAGCGAAGCGGGCGCGACTTGCTGACGAGCCCGAGCAGCCGCCAGGTGCGTCTCGGGGCTCTGCTTTCGTTTGCTCGGAAATGAGAGCGGGGCGCGGGAGTGGCAAGCCTCGGGCCCGATCGCTGACTCGGCCTCTCGCCAGATACATGGCGCACGATCTTGGCGGCATCATCGGTGGTCCCCGTCAGCGCCGATGGTGTGCGAGCGTTCACGGAGCCCGCAGTCCTTCGCCGCAGCGAGGAGCTGCTTGCAGCTGCGCAGCTAGCTATATCGACTCAGCGCGAAGCGCCAGCGGCCGCAGCGACCGCAGCTGCAAGTGTACGCGCAGCTGGCTTCGAGGTCGCGGCCGGGCGGGCGCTGCGGGTGGCGGCGCGCTTCAGAGACGGCGATGACAAGGCCGGGGGTGCTCACGAAGTCGTTTATGCATCGCTACAGGTGTGCGCGGGGCGCGGTCTCGCCGGCCTAGGTCCGTTGTCAATCAGCTCACAGCGCCTCGCGCTGCCGCGGCAGGAGGTCGAGGGGGACGGCGTTCGCGTGTGCGCTGCCATCCGCTGCACGGGCGCGACGTGCCGGGACTCGCTCGGCCTCTGCCCGCACGCCGCCGCCTGCCTGCTCCACCTCGCAGCAGCCCCGCCGGCTCTTCTCAGCCTCGATGACCAGGTGCCTCCCTCCCTTCCCCACTCTCTTGAAATAGAACAAAACACGGCATAGTTTTAGCAGCCCTCTCTGCTCCGAATGCCTCTTGTGCTTGAACCCCCGATCCATTCACGTTCACCCCCCCCCTTCCCCCCCCCCCCTCCCCAAAAACACCCGCGGGGTGCGCCCTTATCTTAAGCTTAATCTATTCGCCACCTACCCTTCTGCGCTCTGGCAACCTGATTACTGGGTTTCACCCCCCCCCCCCCCCCCCCCCCCCCCCCCGGGCCCTCCCCCGAAACCCTCCCCCGAAAAAACCCACCCACCCACCCCACCCCCATCCCCTCCTCCCCCGCTCCGCTTCCCAGGGTCAGCCCCCCCGCCTCCCCTCCCCCACCCCACCCCCACCCCCCTCCCCACCCCCACCCCACCCCCTCCCTCCTCCCCCCGCCCCGCCCGCCCCCCGCCTCCGCCCTCCGTTTTCACATTCAGGCCCCGCTCTTTAGCCCCCCGCCGCGTTTAGCTGCCTCGTTACCCCATTCTTCGACACTTGGTGTGATGCTGATTCTTCGCCGCAGCCGCCAGCATGGGCATCATCGGCTCTGCCGGGGGAGGACGCATATGGGAACCAGCTCGGGGAGAAGCTGGCGGGGCGGGCCATCGCGGCGGGCCTCGAAGCCTTCCGTCGCACGCGCAAGCCGATGTGGCGCTGCTCTGTCGAAGACTGCCGCGACGAGAGGCGATATCCAGGCAGCTTTCGCATGCTCGTCAAGACGCGGCGGCCGCAGACCTCAAAGTACGACGAGGAGGAGAGCGAGTACGACTTCACTCCCGTCGCTGGGGCCCCGAAGTCAGAGCAGCCCCTCTACTACTCGCAGCGCTGCGGGCACCAGCTCTTCCCCAGCCACGCCGTCCCCGACGGCGGCGATCCGGCCTGCTTCAGTTGGTCCGCCATTTGCATCGGTGCTCGGATGAAATGTGCACGCGCGTTTGATCTCCAAGCAGGCTCTTCGCCCGGATCGACTCCTTCTCCTGGATACTCCGCAGAGGGGGCTACCTCGTGGCGTCCGCCGGCGTACTGCTGCAGCTCGCAGCATCGGCGGCGGCGTTCAAGGGCGACGAGACGCTCCTTTGGAGGTACGAAATCATCGAGGGCTCCGACGTGGACTCCGACGCGGAATACGAGCCGGAGCGCGTGCGGGAGCGTCGGCAGCATGCGAACACGTGTGCAGGCAACGCTGCCGAATGCCTTGGCGGCCTCTCGGTCCGCGAGAACTCCTTCTAAAAATTAAAGATGATGTGCACGTGTGCGCGCACCGACGTTCCGTCTTGCGATCGCGTTGAGCAGGTGGTCGCTGTGGACGAACGCCTCAGCGCCCAGCAGCGGAAGCTCCTGTCTGCCGCAGCCCTGGACATCGTGGGCACTTTCGGACTCCGTCGGGAGGGCGAAAACAATGCGGATGCAAACTCGCTCGCTGCAGGCGCCCCTGCTGTCTTTGATTTGCGTTCGCTCTTGGGCGAAGGCGCCAGGACAATCGTCCTGCGCAAGATAGCTCGCGTTCTCGTGCAAGCGGCCCGCCTGGTCCGTCAGTTCCCTTTGCATTAATCTATTCTTCACATTTATATGCGAAATGCAAGCTTTAGTTGACATGGTCTTCCTCATGATCAGGCTGAGACGTCGTGGGAGCACCCGGCGCTGCGGGCCGCGCTGGCCTGGGACGCCCCCTCCGCCAGCCTCGAGCTCCTCTGTCTGGAGCCGCTCCGCGATCTCGAGGCGCGCTGTCGTTATCTGGCCGAGCGCGGTGCGAGTTTAGCAACATTGCCATCTTTCGTTTAGGTTTCGCTTTCATACGCTTCAAATTCTGACGCGCGGCCAGGCCGCTCGAGTGACGGCTTGAGTCTGGCTCGAGCTGGAGGCGTCGCCACGGCACTCGCGGCACTTCTCAGTGAACGTGATCATGAATTGGTGTGCACATGAACTGTGCGAGTGGCTTCGCGCTGACCTCGAGGCAGCCGCGCGACGCCCAGGGTGGTCGCCCCTCGCAATCGGAGGCCGTCGCCGCCGTCCTCGAGCTCATCGACAGGCACATACCGCATCTCTTCGAAGCCGGAGAAGCCCCGTCTGTCGGCGAGTACAGGCTGCGGTGCAAGTGCCCCGGGGAGGAGACGGCCTACGGCCGCCAGCACAACCGCTGTCGCTGTCGCTGGGTGCTCGACTACTCTGCCGATCCTCGAGCTCTGAGCTGCAAGCAGCGCCGATGGCTGGCAGTGCTGCACGACGCGATCGTCATGGCGGCGAGAGCAGTGGACTTCCTGGAGAGTGCGCGAGCGGCGGCCGGCGACCACCTCAGCGTCCTCTGGCTCAGCCTCGCACGCCTCCCGCTGGACGCCTTCCATCGGGACGGGATCAACGTCTACATCTCGCAGACGGTGACAACCGTGAAGGAGGTGGACGCCTTCCAAACCGCAGTCCGCTCCGGCCTCGCCCTCCGCGTCGACTCGGCTGCACCCTCGCCGGCGCCGTCCCCGGAGCGCGAGTCGGAGGAGGCGCTGCGGGTCGCGAGGCTCCCGCTGGCGGAGGCCTTCGCCGCCTGCGCGCAGCGACCCGACATCGCGCTCGAGGCGGCGCTCATTCGGCGCGCGAGGACGGGATTCCTGCCCAGAGAGGAGGAAAGCCCTGCAACTTCGGATCCACCTCCAGCTGATGTGTGCAAGGCCCCAAGCTCTGGACATGAAGATGCACAAAACAAGAAGCCGCGTGAACGAGCGTGGTTTGCGTCCCTTCACGAGGCCGGCCTGGGCGCCTTCGCAGCCAGGTGCCTTCCTTGTGCTGCTTGCTTTACCAGATCGAGCGTATGAAGGTCTTCTAAATCTGCTGCCTTGCCACGGTCATTGATCCTCGCGTGATCGCTTCAGATATTACCTTCACAACACCGATCTGGACCACGCCTGCTTGATGTACGACTTCTTCAACGATTTGGAGCCGAATCTGCACTGCAAATACGTGAGCAGGATCCGAGACGCGATTTTCGGCCCCGTTTCAGGGGACTGCACGTCGGAGGCGAGCGCCGCGCACGCCCTCAGCGTCGCCAAGTCGCTCCTCGCGGCTCGCCAAGGGGCGGGGCTCAGCGTTCTTGGTGAAAGCGAGCCGGCGTCGCCCCAGCAGTACGAGACGCTGCTGGCGGCGTGTCTCCTGCGCCTCCTCAATCTTCGGCAATATCTGGAAGCCCTGCGCTTGGTATTCGCTTTGTTGGAGATGGCGGGCAGTGCTGCGCACGAGGGCGCCAAGTCTCGCCGGAGATTCTGCATTGAACTGCTTGTGACAGAGGACACGAATACACCGCGTCGATCGCCACTTGTAAGAACGCGCCCCCTGCATCATTTTCGTTTGTGTTATTTCAGAATTCTTGACTGATTGTGCTTTTCTTCTCAGTTCGATCTTGTGGGCGTGGAAGAGCTCTGCCGGTTCTTCACGGCCGAAGCAGCTGCAGGGGGTCGGGCCCTCCGCTCTCTGGACAGCTCGGTCTCCGCCCGCATCGCAGACTTCCTCCTCCGAACGCATCTCAGCGAGAATGGCGGCTCCTTGTTTTGCGTCGACGGCTTGCAAATAAGAAATGGGGGCGGGAGCGATGAGCGAATTGCAGCGGCAGCTCAGACGCTCGTTGCGGCGAGCCGTCAGGACGATGGCTCGAGCACAGCCATCTTGGCGCGCGTTTCGCTGCAGCTGCTCGCCCAGGTCGGTCGCTCGATCAACCATCCGTGCGGCGAAGCAGACGAGTGCGACTGGCTCCTTCGCTGTGCCGTTCTGCTGGACGCGAGTGAGGACGTTGAGAGCGCCGCACCTATGGTGTTCTCCGCCATTCTCGGCGCCGGAAACCGCCCTCACTTTGAGTTTGCGGTGCGACCTTCTTGTACTCTTTTTAACGAGGCTCGATTAATACAATTTGACCCACGCGCGCACTGATGCTGGGTCGCAGGTCCGCTTCATCGACAGCGTGGCCCCGCGCTTGGCGGAGCGCTGCGGCGTCCCTACCGGCGATGTCGGCCCCGCGGTGCTGCGGCGGCGCCTCTTCGCGCACTTCCTCGGGCGGTTCGGGGATCGCGAACCGATCGAGGTGCTGGAGCGGCGCTTGTTCCTGTGCAATGCAGAAGTGGAGAAGGTTCACAAAAGCCTGTGGGGCCTCTACAAGCCTCTCGCGGAGAAGGCCATCGGCTGGGGGGTCGAGGAGCCGGAGCTGGTCGATTACTTTCTGGCGGCGAAGATCGGCATCGCGGCCCTCAGCAGCCCGCGGTCCATCTCGCACCTGTCGAGCATCTACGTCCCCAGCGCGACCTTGCTCTGGCGGCGAATCCTCGGAGAGATCCACGTCCTCCTCCGGGCTGCGGCCGGCACCTCGGGTCCGTCCTTGGATTCGCCTCCAGCCCTAGCACGCGCTGCGGCTGCTGACGGGCACACGTCCGGCAGGGCCGGGGGCGGAGGAGGAGCGGGCGGACGCGCTGCGGCTGGCGGAGCTCGTCTGGGGCGTCTGTCCCTGCGTCCAGGCCGTCTGGGTCATCCGCGACGCCCTCTCCGCTAGCGCTCCAGCTGCAGCTGCGCGTGCAGCGCCCGGTGAAGCCGCCGGTGCTGATCATGATCGTGGAGCGCGTTTCGGCGAGTGGCTGAAGGTGCGCATGCCGTCTGTATCTGCCAGACGAGCCCTGGACGGCTTTGACGACGCGGTGCGCAGGTGAGGCTAGATGAGTTGAGGGAGAACGCGCCGTTGATTTTTGCGGGAGGTGACTTCGAATTCGAACTTTTGTGTACCCTGGAAGCTTGAGCGCCTCCGCGTGACCTCCTGTCGCCAGAGCTCGAGTTGCCGAGGCACGACCAGGAGAACATCTCCGGGGAGAGCGAGGACACAGCCCGCCTGGTGCTAGCCGCCGGGGCCCTTCTTCTTGCATGGTGCGGGGGGCCCCGCCCCGCCCGGCCCTGGCCCCACACGAGTACTAGTACTGGGTTCAATTTGCAAGCTCTCACGTCCGTCCGCTGCGCAGCGACCGTGACCGCGAGAACGTGCTGTCCGAGCGCTCCACGCCCATGCAAAAGAAGGTGGAGGCGGCGCTGTGGCTGGACACGACGCGACGCCCCGAGGGGTGTTTGCTTGTCGTGATGCTCCTCGCGCGCTGGTGCGAGGTCGCGGACCTGGCCATGATGCCGTTCGAGTGCGCACCGGGCCCCGCCGTTCGCTGCGCGCAGCTCTAGCTGCTAAGCGCCCTCGCGATCGCCGCAGCACGGACTGCACGGTCGCAGAGAACGTCGACTGGCAGAGCTCCGCGGACATGAGCGCCGCCTCCCACTGTTTGATGCACTACGCCTTCAAGACGCCAGTGAGCTCGAGCCCGGGTCTGAACGAAGATCCGGAGGCTTCGCCCATCTCCGGGCTTTATCATGGCGCGGAGGATGCGCTCAGCATCGAGCAGCTGGAAGCCCTCAGCGCTCAGATCCTCGAGCACCAGCGGATGCGCAAGTCCAGTCAGGCGGCTGCGGCCGCCGGCAATGCTGCGGCCGGGGAGGAGTGCGGCCTGCAAGACTGCCGCCTGTGCCAGAACGCGTGGCACAGTCGAGGTCGAAGCGTCTACTCGCTCGGCATCCTCGGGGACCCCACCACGCGGCTGCTCGTCGAAACGGCGCTCTGGTTTCCCTGGGTGATCCCCAGGCCGTCGGCGTCTGCTCGCAGCTTGGTGTCGCTCGCTAATTGTATGAGCATCTGCAGGAGGAAAGCAACTGCGGCACGATGGCGTACGCGCTGTCGACCAAGTACGTGGCGGAGAAGGCGGCGGGGATTGCGATTTGGAGCGCGGAGGTCCGCGAGGGCGAGCTCTCCGAGAGCCAGCGGGCCTCTTTCGTCCAGTCGGCCCACAAGGTCTGCACATTCTCCGCTCTCTCGCGATTGGCGTCGACGCGCTTCCAGTACTAGTGCTGCGGCCGCTCGGCTGGTTCGCATCGCTCACGTGGGCGATCTCGAGCGCAGGCGTACATCGCGGGGCGGGCGCAGGCCGAGGAGCTCCGGGTCGCGTTCGGCCTGGAGCCCGCCGACCTGACACATAGTAAAATGCGGAGTTTTAACCCTCGGCTTAATCTTAATTGATTTTGTTGATATATCTCGTATATTCTATTTCAATCAATCGATAATCTGTGTATATCTTATCGAATATTCATTTATTTCGATTATTTTGTATTCTTTTCGATATTTTATCGTAAATTTCTCTTATTTTCCGATTAGTCTTACTGAGTTAATCGATAATCTGTATATATTTCCGAATAATATAACTGAATCTCAATTAGATCTTGCCTCTGGTTAAAACTCCGCATTTTACTATGTGTGATTGGTCTAAAAGTTAATTGATTTAATCGATATTATATTCATGTACTTTCTCGATTAAATTTAATTAAATTTAATTCATTTAATCGGAAATATATCGCTAAACTCGATTAAGATCCATAAATGATTCATTTGTTTATATTAACAAATCGATCTCTTATTGAATCCAATCGTAATTATACATGAAACTTATATGATTTTATCATTGTTTTGTTGAGTCTAAGGGGGACCCTTAGGATTTTGGGTGTGACAGGTGTGACAGGTGTGACAGGTCAATCCCAAGGAAAGTCCTAGTGAGAAATTGATTTTTAAAATCCACGGGATAAACCTGTCACACCTGTCACACAAACCATATTCAGTAAGGACCTCATATATTGTGAAAATCTCAGTGTTAGTTGGTGTTAAATCTTTCAGGCAGCATTTATTTGTCAGGCATTAAATCTATCGATTTTCATAAAGTATTTTATTTTGGCTAAGTCATTGTTTGGATCAACAATGAAATTTGAATTATAGAAAAGTTTTCTAAAAAGGTGCCTGACAATGCCTGACATACTATATAAGTGCCTGACAACTATATTATAGTGCCTGACAAACCATATATGGTAATACTATATGATATCTTCTACTTTCTCAGTGTTAGTTGGTGTAGTTGATTCAAAAAATGCATTTATACTCTGATTCATTGTTATTTCCTGTGAAATTTGAGTCAACTCAACCCACTTAGTCAACCCTCCCATTGAATTCGTAACAAAATCCATATACTTTTACTACTTTTACGATTAATATGAGTCAACCTTGAGTCCACTTAAATAATAGGGTAATAGGGGGAATCTAGGGCAGATGCTGAGTGTTATTGTAAGGAAATCGAATAGTATTCGAAATACTTGACATTGCTTAATGTAGGGTGCATTCATATTTCGGCTACATCATACAGTAGAATTCTATTGTAACAAAAGCTACTGTAGAAAGAAAATCATTGTAGAAAGCTATTGTAGGAAAGGATATATTATATCCTTTTTTAACGATTGCCATTGTAATAAAAAAGGTAAATTACCCTGATCATCATTATAGAAACCCATCAAAACGGGAATCTATCATGTTTATGTCTCTCAGTCTTCTCAAATGTTAAGAAATTCATTGTTTTATCGATCTCATCTGCTACTGATTGTGTTTTATGCTGAGCTTCTTTACCACAACTGAATATATCAATTGCTAACATGCCTTCATTGGAATAACAATGAGCTGTACAATGGCTTTCATCTAATAGCAGAACCAAAGCAAAACCAGGAGGTGATAGTTTGCCATCAAATATCTCACAATGCTTATGAACAATCCTAATACCTTGTCTCAATACTGCTTGTTCAAGGGTTCCCATAATCCAATTACCTAGGAAGCTAACATGCTCATAACCTGTTGCTATAGCTGATTTAGCCTTGTAATCAAGCATAACATGAAAGCCTCTGTATTTAGTCTCCATTAAGAATACCTTAGAAAAATTAACTAGTCAAACCTAATGCAAATATCCCTATACTCTACTCTGATTGATGAAGTAGCTCTTTTCCTGTGTGCTTGACTCTTTCTTTTGTTACAGTCCCTGCAACCTGATCCCTTCACATGATTAAAGGGATATGTAAGGATCACCTTGTTACACTGCAAACATCTCACAGATACTTTCTCTTGAGCTTTGATGTAATGTGTCTCACTGTAATCGAATTTATCTTTACCATGAACTGTCATAGCAGCATCAATAAACTTTTTTGTTTTACTATCCATACTCTATATATAACCAATATTCTTATGGAGCAGTATCCTGCCCAAAAATGGGGAAATATCGATTTGTGCCATAGTATTCAGCATAGGTATTCTGCCTTGCAATAAAATCGGTTCTCTCAGCATATAATACACACTTGTAGATACCAAACTTGGTGGCTCTCACCAGAAACTGATAGTCTTCCAAACCGAAATTGACTCCATGATAAGCAATACCAAAATTATCATATGGGGTGATCACAACTGCAAAATTAGGAGTTCCACCCTCCACTTGACATACAGCATATACATCTGGTGGGATATCCACAACCACCTTGTAGTGGTCACCAATCTCAACAAGGGAGTCTACTACTGCTGTTTGTTCATTTACAACAATGGGGAATATCTTTATAATGTATGGGGCATTCATGCTGGGGACATAGGTTCGAATTCTTGTATTGGGATCAATGGGATTGGGTTGATCATTCACAAATAAAGGCGCTCCAACAGCCCCACCAACCCTAAGACCATCACCAATATAAGCTCCCCCCGATTTGCAGTTAATAGCTCCCGACCTAGATTCAAAAGAATAAGTAGACAGAGGATCTCCATAGCTATCTGGGTCTCCATAATGAGCAGAAAAGTTTGCATTTGTGACAAGTAGCTTAGTTGTCTTAACTAATCCATTATTTTTATCACATCTGAGTTCCTGCAATCTCAGTTTGTGGGTGGAACCAAAGGTGTTCATTGTAGGTTGGACCTCTGTGGATGGGAGACCCTCTACATCATCAAATGTAGCATGCTGCAGAACATGGTTTGCTGGGGCAGCTAATGATAGCTGTGGTGTTATAATTCGCTCTATTGGTGTGGGTGCCTCTGCCATTTTACATTAAAGGGATATATCTTTTATGGGGTTGGGTCATCAATAATATCTGGCTCCATGTAAAACCCTGTAACTGAAAGAGTATCAGGAGTTACACCTCTAAGAGCTGATACAGCGGCTATATCTGTTCTCAAACCGATAAGAGTTATAGTATATAACCCAATATCTGTAACAAACAAGTCAAAGGTGAAATTATTATTATAAACACAGTAGCCATAACCGAAATGATTATATCCCTGAACATTGAAATAGTATTTATGACCTACTTGATTGTTGTTGGCTCTACAAAGGGAAAGCATTGCAGATGGAATCGCAAGACCTCTCAGTACTCTTTTGGTTCCTTCAATTAATTCCGAGTTTTCAAGAGTAACAGTATATCCAATGTAAAATTGAATTAATGGCTGCTGTGCGACAGGAGTATATAATCGAATTCGTTGGGGGTCTTCCACATTTTGCTCTAGAGTATCTGGGACATCATTATACGAAATGGAGGATGAGAGTTGACCTGACACTCTGCAACCACCCCCAATAAATGCTCCTCCTGATCTCACAGTAACAGCAGCAGTATTCTTGTCGAAATCTAGGGCTTTCAGGGCAACACTGTAAGCATCAGGACCTCCATTTGTAGGCTGGAAGAAGTTAGCATTGGTGACAAGAAGTCGAGTTGTTTTAACCACACCAGAATTCTTATCAGCTCTCAGCTCTTTAACTCGAATAATCGAATTCTTATCAAAGGAGTTACCATTGGAATTGGGTCTCTCTGTGGATTCTAAACCACGAACCTCATCATTAACTTCATGCTGGCGAAAATGCATTGCAGGGGATCCAAGGGAATATATTGGAAGTTGAACTCGATTATATTCACCCATGGCTTCTTTTACTAAGAAGGAAAGAAAAATAAACTACCATCAAGCCAAAGTGATTAAATTCGATCCAAGGGATTGGTAAACAGTTGAAAGAACTTGCAGGTTGGACGTCATTGCTTTAATGTTGTTATCACACTCATTGTATTTAGCAACAGGGTCACCATATGCAGCTTGAGCAAGGACATTAACCAAGAGGTTTTTATACTCATTTACAACTGGTGAGAGCTTGTTAGTTTGCTGAATCGTTTTTTCAACTGTTTGTAATGCGTTTACAAGGGTGATTGTATCAAAAGAAAGTGCAACAGGCTCAGTAGAATAGGTGGTTCCACCAAGAGGATAGGTCGCCATTTATAATACTGTGATATTTTTAATTTGGTCTATTTGACTTTGGAGATTCTCACAGGTTTGTGTTAAATCTTTGCATTTTGGGATAACTCCTTCACTGCTTCAATGAGAACCGGAATTAAACCTGTGTATGCAAGGGTCAAATAATTTTCGTGATTTTTACCTACTACTTCTGGTATGACTTTTTCGACATCTTGCGCAATCAAACCTAAGTTTACTTTCTGTTTTCCATCACCAATCTTTTTGTAACTCACACCCTGTAATTTCTCAATTGCTGAAAGGGCGCCGGTTATATTTTTAATGTCGGTTTTGTATCTTCTATCACTTCCTTGTGTAAGCCATCCCCAAAAGTAAACGTCACCATTATTATAAAAAGCTTGCATTGTTATATCATTTCCTGCTCTAAAATGGATCATTTCGTAACCATAACCTTTAATGTATGTAGTTGATGATGAACCGAAATAAACTCTCCCATTACCTTCATCTGATGTTATCCAAGTTCCGGTTGCCCAAGTTGTGCGAGCATCTTTACTATATACATTATCCCAACTGATCATACCATTTGCTGGTGAGGTTCTCCCTTTTTCTTTCGTCCATCCAACCATACCAATATAACATCTCCCTTTTCTTGCAACAAATCTAACATGTGAGAAATAATCACAAGCAAAAGAAGCCCACGCCAAACCATCGTGATAATCTGTGGTTCCATAATTTGAGACAGTCTGATAAGTATTAACTCGCATAATGTGGAACCATCGACCTGCTCGATAGCCTCCAATATCGAAATATCGACAATTCGACCAACACAAATATTGAACATGACATGTTTGCATATTTGCTGGGACTTCAATTTGCGCCCAGTCTCCACTTGTTGAATCACCTTCAACGATACTATAAAATCCATCCACAGGATTAGAAACAGAAGCTGTCCAACCTGTCCCCCAAGAACCACTAAATGATAGACCACCACTACCTGTTCCACTCCAAGTATCAAAACCTATAATGTTTCCAACTAAACTTGGTGTTAGTAGATTTGGCTTACTATAAATGTTATCCCAAGAAACATAACCTGTGTGACCACCATAACTACTTCCTGTCCAAGTGCGAGTAAATCCAATGCCCATTATGTGAACTCTTCCTACCTTTGGAATAATACGAAGGCGAATAAAGCGATTTCCCAACATAATAGGGACATTTTGTAAACCATTGTGGTTTCCATCTGGTGCGCTTTCATATTGATGATAACTATTCACTCTTGCAATGAAAACCGCATTTCCTTGTCTATTAATTCCCCAAATCTCAAAGTAACGACAATTTACCCAAGGGAGATATGTTAAGTGGGCTGTTCCCGTATATAAATCAGTGGGTATTGTGTAATCAACCCATGAGCCGTTAACAACAGTGTCGCCACTCTCATTATTGTAAGCATACCCACCGTAATTATAGTAGGGTTCCCATGCTGTTCCACCTTCAAAACCCCAACCTCCTGCATAACCATGTGGCGAATTTCCTGCAACAGTTGCGTCATACTCTACACATCGAGGCATTGTTTTGTCACCAAATTTATAGTTTGTAGTTGCATTTATTGAACCCCCATTAATAATTGTTCCACTTAGAGTCGGAGCTGACACAGTATTATTAACTGCAAGGTTACCATTTGAATACGATTTTAATAACCATGCATCTGCTGAGTTTCTGAATTCGACCGATACACCATCACTATGCTCATAACCTCGAATGTATGTAGTTCCACCATTTCCAAAACAAAATCGTGGGACATTATCCGTTGATTTTAACCAAGTGGAGACAGCCCATGTTGCTGTTTGTGGGAGGTCTGCGGCTGTAAATAAAGCGGGACGACTGTAAATATTATCCCAACTAATCAAACCATTCGCTGGTGCTGTTCTTCCTACTTCTTTTGTCCATCCAAGCATTCCAATGTGAATTCGTCCTTTCTTTGCAAAAATTCCAATATGAGAGAAATTCCCACAAAATACGGAAGTCCATAATAAACTCGAATGCCAATTTGTGTCGGCTGTGTTTTGAACATTTTGATACGTATTCACTCTCATAATATAATTCCAACGACCATTGCGGTATCCATAAATATCAAAATATCTTGAATTCGTCCAACATAAGTATTGTATGTGACAGGTTTTCATTCCTGCTGGAACAACACACTGCATGTAGCCACTGCCACTTTCATCATCTGTCTGGTTGCAATAAAAACCCTCTACTGGGTTATCTGTTGTGGGTTTCCATGCTGTTGTCCAAGCCCCAGCTGGGAATGCTACACCTGTGCTATTCCAACCACTTACAACATCAAACTCGGAATATTTGCCAACAGGATTGAAAGCAATATTATCGTAATGCAATAATCCTGCATCATTATCAGTTGCTCTTTGTCGACTCCAACCAAAGACACCTGTAAGATAAATGCGACCTTTTCGCCCTTGAACATATATTTTACTGTAAAATTCGCAGTTTACTGAAGTAAATATTATAGCTGGGTATGTTCCATCTTGAACTGCAACTTCCTGAAGTCCTTGATAGTTATTTATTCGTCTTAGGAAATGTTGATGTCCATTTACAGTTTGCCCGTAAATATCGAAATATCGACAATTATGCCACAGTAAAAGTTGAATATAAAACGATTTCATACCTTCTGGAACTGTCCAACGCATCCAACAACCCGTAACATCTGCATCATTCTCAGGTGTCGTATAACATCCGGTTAGTCCCGTTCTATGTCCTGTCCAATTGACAGTCCAATTATTTGCGCTACGATCTGTCGAAACAGTATCTAATTGATCGAATTCGAAACCTTTCGGTATTGTGTTACCGCCAATTTGTAAAGTGGTAGCATTCACAGTTCCGGTGACAGTCCCACCTGTAAGAGGCAAATAGTTTGCAAGAGCTGTTGTTAACTCTGCATCTGTTGCATAACTGCTTAAATCTGCAGAGGTAAGATATCCTTTATTGGTAAGGTAATCATCTGTCACTACTCCTGAAAGGGTTGTATTGTGTAAGTTCTTTGCTGCCATCCTCTGATTGACTTCTAAGGCTCCACCTGATGTCGTTTTAATCCATGCAATCTCACATTTCCCATGATCATCTGTGGGTTGTCCCACAACAGGAAGGTAGTTTACAACTTTCTCCCTTGTGAACACAATTTTAGGTCTTGCTCCATCATATGCGCTTTGATCTGTAACGTTTATTTGAATAGCTGCTGAAAAATCGGCTACTTGTCCTGTTTCACCTGGGTGATAATTCGTAACATAGATACTGGGGAAAGTATCATTTACTCCTACATTAAAATCACCATCATAAACTCCATTTACGATTGGATCCCTGGGTAATCTTACTGCAAGAGTTCCCTCCATTGGAGTGCCTGTTTGACCTGTAAAAGTCCCATTGAGACTAACATAATGATTATTCAAATACAATCTTTCAGGTGTATTACTCGATTGGTAAAGTGTGACTCCATTAAAAACATTTCCGATTGCATTCAACTGTGCAAACACTGGTTGTTGATCGATTTCACTCCAAGGGTGTCTGTGATTGCAGTTGGTGATCTGGGAATAATCATGACTGTGTGGATCAGGTGGAAAGGTTAATGGTGGATTCGTGATATGTTCCCATAAATGCTCATGGGGACTGGGTGGGAAGGTTAATGGTGGATTTGTTATATGCTCCCATAAATGCTCATGTGCAAAATCTGTTATTTCATCTTTTGTGTGGGTGTGGTTGTCGATCCAACCTAAAACTACATTGGATGTAGGATGATTTGGTAGATTTGCTGCAATATTCACAGTCAAATAGTCGACTTCTAGATTACTTCCGTAAATATTGCTTGCCCATAGATTACTGGTGTAAATGTTACTTGTATAAAGGTTACTGGTGAAAATGTTACTTGTGACTGTAAGGTTTGTGTCATTTTTGATCACAAAAAGAGAAAGAATGTTTGTTAATTCACCTTCATCAATATATCCTTGCTCTTCTAAATAATCCTCTGTGACCACTCTCGAAATAGTCTCATTGTGAATATTTTTTGCAGCCATCCTCTGATTAGCTTCCAGAACCCCACCATAATTCGTTTTTATCCATGCAAGTTCTGCCCTTCCATAATTATCATTTGCAGTTCCCACTATGGGAATGTAGGAATATTTATCTCTGCTGAATACTATCATTGGTCTTGAGCCATCTAAGCTGCTTACATCTGCTACATGAACCTGTATAGCAGAGTTGTAATTTTGGTAGGTTGCTGGGTCTGTTGGGACTCTGAATGTATCAGTGGGAATGTCAGCCTCCATGTAGCTTGACACAAAGATATTTGGTATGGTTGCTCCTGGTTCTGGTGGTGGATTATAAGAGCCTGGTAATGTTCTAATATGCAATGGTCCTATCATAGCTGAATTTGCAAGTGTCCCTTCCACATGAACATAGTGGTGATTCAAAAAGATCCTTTCAGGGACATTGCAAGTCTGGTAAAGAGAAACTCCCAGAGTAGCAAGAGGCTCTACTTTTGCGAATTCTGGTTGGTCATTGATCTCATCCCAAGTATGTTCATGTTTGCTTGGTGGGAACTCAGTTGGAATCCCATCCATTTCTCCCCAATCATGCCTGTGATCCTCTGGTGGATACTTTTGAGGTTTGCCTAAGATCTCATCCCAATCATGATTGTGATCCTCTGGGGGATACTTTGCAGGTTTATTATTAATTTGTTCATAATCAGGAAAGAACTCCCAGATCTCAGGTCGAAATCCATCTGGTAACAATTCCTCATGGGGTTCATAAGGTTGCTCATAGTCAACAGCTGGTGGATCAAGACCATCTGGCAAATACTCCTCATCAGGTTCATAGTTCTGCTCATACTCAAACTCTTGTGGATCTAAGCCATCTGGTAGTATCTCCTCCTCATTGGGGTCAAATTGATCATATTCATATTCTTGTGGGTCAAAACCATCTGGTAAATACTCTTCCTCATCTGGGACGAATTGATATTCATCAAGCTCTAATATATCGACTTCAGGAGGTAAATACTGCTCATCTATTTGCTTTCTTGGTTCAATTATAGGTTTATTGCGAACTTGCTCCCAACTCACAATATGCTGCCCAAAAGCAACTGTCTCATCTGCTGTGTACTCTCTGCCTGGTTGCTTTTTCGGTGTTAAATCCGGTGGATCCCATGGAAGAGGGAAGGGAACTGGGACAGGTCCATAATACTCAAAGATCTCTCTTATGGTCTTCTCACTTACAAGCTTCTCACCATTTGCATACACATTACTGCCATGGATATTTCGCCATTGCCTGGTTCGAATTCCAAGGTCTTTCACATTGCTATACAAAGGCAAAAGGTGCCTATCCATTTCAACAAGATCAGGATGTAAATGGATTGCTACTGGCTGACTGGGGCTACTGTTGATTGTAATTGATGGCTTTTTTTGATGGACATCTTTTGGAGTAAAGAACCCAAAAGGCTCATTCCTTGCAAAGTCATATGTAATATCCTTGGGGTAGACATCATTTGTGTAGGAGACCTGATTTGTATTGGCAATGGGACCCACTTGCAATACTTGGGGACCTCAGCTTTTGCAGTGCTGCCCTCATTGTAAATTCGCAAAGCTGTGTTCTGTTTGCCCTGCTCATCTTGAACATTGAAAACCAAACGACCACTATCAAACCTGGAAGGTATATCTGGATGAGTGCCACTGGTTTTTAGTTTCCTAGGTCTCCTTCTTGTTGCTTTGATCTCTGCCACTTGGTTTGCTTTCACATTACCCAAGCTAAAAGCTACACTGACTTCCTCCTTATCTGGATCGGTTTGATTCACAGATAAAGCATGCTCCCTTGATTGAGTCTTGGATGAATTATCGGAACTGTGGTCAATCGAAACTGAACCCTTTACTTTAATATTATCAAAGTTCACATGCTTGGTGCTGCTTGCATTATCATCTTGAATGGTTTCTAGATTGGGTGGGTAATTGAAGCTCATGGCTTTTACTATATGGATTTATAAAATTCCTGATAAGTAAAAGATGCCTCTCAAAGTAGTTCTCAGTTTGTCAGGGGGAGGTGCAAGGGGCATTATCATAACCAGGCTGCTCAAAGAAATCGAAAATCGAACTGGCAGGAGAATAATCGATCTTGTGGATCTTGTGAGTGGAACTTCCACTGGTGGGATCATTGCAATAGGTTTGAATATAAGGCATCCTGATAAACCAGGTGAACCTAAACTGACAGCAAACGATTTACACAATATTTACCTAACTCAACTGCCCTTGATTTTCGCAAATCCTCGAAATATCATCGAAAATGCCCTTTTTAATACAAAATATGATGTGGGACCCTTGGAGACTGCAATCAATTCAGTTACTGGTGAATCACTAATACAGGATTCCTTAAAGGACATTGTGATTACATCCTTTGATACTCAGAATATGAAACCAATATTTATCACAAATGATAACAATTACAGCTTTCTGCCTTGTAAGATTGCTGCTAGGGCTACTTCTGCTGCTCCTACATATTTCTCTCCTGTAAGCATTGTTGATTTCAATCAGGGGGTATTTGTCTGTCTCATTGATGGTGCCATTTCGGGAAACAATAATCCCAGTGTGTGTGGTTACAGCCATGCAAAGAAGATTTACAGTGATGATGATGATATTATAGTAATAAGCATCTCTTGTGGTGAGGTGGACCCACATTTAGAGTCTGATTATGTGGGTTATGCTTATGAGACTGTGAACAGCTGGGGAATTCTCTCATGGATTGCCTCAACAGATGGAAGCCCATTGATTAACATGCTCATGGCTGCAAGTGAGCTTTCTGCCCTTGATAAGATGGAGGAGTTGTTACCCTACAACTATGATCAGGATTATGGAAGATACTATAGGCTATCAGTCCCTCTTCCAAATCACATTGTAAGCTCTCTGGATGACACATCTAAGATCCCAGATATGCTAGCATTCACTGAAACATACATAGCAGCAAACAATGATATGATTAATAAGCTTTGCAGTCTTCTAGTAGCAAACTATGAACTAAAGAACCCTACAAAGGCTTACATCTCATCCACTCTCACAGAGTCACCTCCTTTAGATGCTAATTGGTATCAGCTTGCAGATGATGCCTTTACTGCCTCATCCTCTGTGACAGGTAAAGAGCCTTTCATGGCAAGACCTTCAGCATTTGGCTGGGAAGCTGGAGCCTATGCTCCTGAACAAATATGGGAAACTCCCACTGAATACCTTCAAGTTGCTTTTCCATATACTTTTGAACTCTCATCTGTGATTGCCTATGGATCAGGGGAAACAAATGCTTTTATTAAGACTTTCAATGTGGCAACATCCACTGATGGGATCAACTGGTCTTTTATTCGATCAGATGGGCAAAACAAAATATATGTCTGTGAGAACATTAACAATGCTCACAACTCTGGTGATGTGGCTCTATTGAGTGGATTTCCTCTCAGCATCAAGGATGCTTTTTACATAGGTTTCTCTCTCAGAATCAAATATATTCGCATTTATCCCCTTGTGTATGTGAATGCTCCCACAATGAGAGTTGATTTCACAGGTGCCTTTATTCGATAAACTCCAACTGAAACGAATTATCGATTCCATTCATATCAATCAGTTCACCAAAGTAATCTTTAAACTCAACTGTGAGTTCCCTTATCACCAGGTTTCTGTCATTGATTTGAATAAATTCTGCATGCTCACCACTATGGTAAACATAGCCACCTATATCTTTACTCAATTGCAATCTTAGGATAGCTCCCTGGTTTTGTGGTTGCGATTTCGGAATTATATTGTGTCTGCTGGCAAAGGGGACCAGCTCTTTAATATGCATGTACAGATATTGCTCAGCATTCATATCAGACATCTTATTACTGGTGAAATAATACTGCAAGGGCTTTGAGGAGAGTCTGGTCCTGAGAAGGTGATTCCCCATGCTGGGTGATCAGGTGTAATAGGTTTGCCATCATACTTTAAAAGGTTCTCAGGTCGATATGGAGATCCACCAACAGGAGGAGTGCTATAATACCCAGTGGTGTATTCAGTAGAACTCACACCCAAAAGCTTCCCTATTCGCTTGTTGCTTGCAATAAAACGGAACTCATGGTTACTGTAAAACTCCACTTTATAGGTAGTTGGATTGTAGAATATCTTGAACTCAAAAAACACAGTTTTATCTGCAATGGTTTTGAAGCTTGAATAGTTCAGCCCATAATTATAGGGATGTGTGACCCCAAAATGACCCTGGTTAATGTAGCCACTGGGAAGGGGATACACTTTCTGTGTGATGATTTCATTGTATGAACCATCTTGGTAGTTAAACTGAACTGTTAAATGATCAGTCCCCACACTGTTATAGATACTGTTTGGAATCTCTGCATATAGAACCCTGCATTCTCTTGGTCTCTCTACTGGAGTTGTGAGGGTGACCCTGTAAGAGTTTTCAGATTCCCCTTGGCTTCTATCCCTGCTATCAATATTAACAAGCCGGTTCATTTTAATATATGAATATAGATAAAAGAAGAATGCCTGTGGATTACATCGAGGTTAGCTCATTTAATACAATCTCTGGTGATGGTCCCACATCAAGCTTTGTGGCTAGACTCCCAAGTTCTTATGAGAATGTGAGGGCTGTGAGACTGGTATCAGCCGAATTTTATAACAGCATCCCTATGGTGAGTGGTGAAACCAAAGTTGGAGATGTGACAGTTGACAATGCATTTAGCATTTATTATTCTGAACAAACTCCTGGAGCTGGAAGCTCAGGAATTCCAACAGTTCGCCCAGCTGCTGACTATGAACAATGGAAACAATTCATTATAAGTCGAAACACCCCCATCCAAAGCCACCAACAACTGGTGAATGTAATTAACTCTAAATTCGAAGGCAGAAATCCCCAACCATCCATTCGCTGCAAATGGGATGAATCACTGAAACGAATTATATTCCACTCAGCAGTACCATTTTACTTGGCTTTCTCAGTAGCTGTGAACCCAAGCCAACAAACAATCCAAAAGCTGTTGAGTTCAGCTAGACTGCTGGGTCTTGATCCTGGAAGATATGGTAACTCCCCAATCCAATCACAGGTCTATGATGCTCTCACTGATGGAATCTTTACTGGTGGTCGAGTGAATGGCATTATATCTTCTTTTGAGCCTGAGAAGACCAGGGACAGTGTTTTGTTTGTGAGAGTAAAGGAGCTGGGTGATCTGGTGCAATGTGGGGATGGTCTTCTGACTGGTTACTTCCATAAAATAGTGGTCCCTGACAAAGATTATGGTGAGCATGTAGTTTACAATTCGACAGAGGCTCATCCACTTTACAAATACTATAATAAGAAGGTTGGATTATCCACTTTCTCGGTTGATATTGTAAATGCTATTAATGAACCAATTGATTTTGAGGGTCAACCTGTTCATCTGACCTTTGAAATTCGCTATGGTGATGAGCCAGCAGGAGACCCAGTTTATGAATACTTTAAGATGCGAATGTCACAGCTTCACCCTTCCTATCCAGTAATTACAAGCTTCGCATAAATTAAGGATCATTGGTAGATTTTTTATGTTGCAGTATAATAAAAGAGATAATCATGGATATCACTTCCACTCTTCAAAGACTTTCGCTGAAAGAAGCCCTAACAACCCCAGAAGAGGCGAAAGCCTTTTTCCTGGATAACTCCCTTATGCTTGGACTCGAATCCAAGTCTAAGCCAGTTCTAGTTGTTGTGAATCCCAGCAATACTTTTGAGAATAATGTTGGAAATCGCATTTCCTTCAAGCTACCTCGCTACAATTTCTGTGGAAAACTCGAACTTGCTTTCGACCTACCAGAAATCACTTTTGCTGGTGAAGATCTAGTTCGCAATGGATACACTCGCCCAGTTGGTGCTTTAGTTCAGCGACTTGAAATTACCTATGGATCTTACACCTACCACATTCCTTCTGATTTCCTTGCTCATTTCCCCCTGGTCTATTATTCGGAGGATCAACTAGCTAAAAAGAAACGCTCAATGGGCATGGTTCATGGAATCCCTGCTCATGGAACCAACCGACTTGGTGGCTCATTTTTCGTTGAAATCCCAGTGCCTTGGCTAAATCACTACCTTCCCCTTGGTGCTTTATCTGGTGAAATGGTTGTTACTGTTTGGTTTAAGGATGCTGGAAAGGGTTATGTTGAAACTTCCTATGGTGGTCGCTCTCTCCCTGTTGTTGGTGGGACAGCTGCTGATAAGACAGAAGATGATGGTCTTGGTGATACTGCTAATGCTACACTTGCCCATGTTGGTCAAAACATCACCACTTTCAGTCTTGGTGCAACAACCCCTGCTATTTCAATTACTTCTCCTCGCCTTTACATGCATGCTATTAATGTTTCTGATGAGCTTTTCGCTACTGTAATTGAAAAAGTAAAGACTACTGGCATGGCTATTCCCTCCCTTGATATTGGATTTGTAGATGCCATTGCTTTCCCTGCCAAGGGCAATGCCCAGCCCAATCGAATTAACCTCTCTCAAATCTCAGGTCTTGTCTATGCTCTGCTTGTTTCAGTTCGTGATTATGAGACTGTTGACAAATCCAATGGCTCCCACAGTGTTCTTAAGACCTATGCCAACTCCAAAGATATTACTTTCACTGTTGAAATTAATGGACAACGACTTTATGCCACTGAGCCAATTTCCCTACTCAAAGGTGCTGAGCTAATTGCTGATGCATTCAAATGCTCTAACATGGATAAGGTTGCAGATAAATATGTCCTTTCAGGTTTAAGTTTCTGCATTGATGGAGAGAAGGCGATTCGAAATATTGCTCAAAGTGGATTTGTTGACCTGACAAATTCCTCATCTTCATTCCTCACACTCTACATGCCCACAGATAAGACAATCAATGTTCAAGTTCGCGCTTTAATGCATAGTTTCCTCATTATAGACGGTTCAGGTGTTCGTAGAATCAATTTATAGACCATATTCAGTCTCCCTGCATTATTTTTATCTGTCTTTATTTAGGAAGATCTACAACAATGCAAGATTTAGAAGAGTTTAATGTTTCTGAAATGATAAAAGGTGTTTTCAGAGCCATTTTTATAGGCAAAAGTTGTACGGGAAAAAGCGAATGTGTAAAGTATTGGTTAAAGCAATTACATGATGCCAAAGTTATTGATGTTGTCCTAGTTGTGAGTGGGACCAGCTTTAATCATTCTGGAGAGAGGTTGCAACAGTAGAACTTGGTAAATGGGATGCTGGTTACATTTCAAAGCTTTTGGATGAAAGGCAGGAGAAAATCGAAAAAGGTGAACCTGTGAACCACATGTGTGTTGTTTTAGATGATTTAATTGATAATGAGATAGTCGATCTCACAAGGGATAAAATAATCGGATCCTTGTATTCCAGAGGTCGCCATTCGAAAATATCCATTATCTGCATTACACAGAAACTCAGAAAAGTCTCTTCCACTATTCGAGTTAATTCTGATTATGCTGTTTTCCTAAGTGCTGCTAATCGCAAAGAACTTGAAGCCATAGAGGAAGAATACAATATAATGCGAAATAAAGAGGATTTCTACAAGATGTTTGAAGAGTATGTTCACTCCTATCAGTATATCGTTTGGTCCTCTGCTGGCTACTCAGTTAAATACTTTGTAGATAAAGCTGAGCTTGTCAAAGACTTCCCATTTCCTCGCTTCCACAGAAAGCCAAAAAAGAAAGAAGATGAACTGAAACCACCAGAGAAAGAGGAAGCCCCCAAAGAAGTGAAAAGCCAAGTCCATAGCAATAAATTGATGCGATATAAACGCGGTTTATAAAATTATCTCTCATTCTAATAAAGATACAATGCCTCCCAAACGAAAGATAGGGATCCCAGCTGGGGCTGTTGGCTATTCAGGTGGTGGAAACAATGGATCTATTAACACTGAACCAATGAAATTCAATGGTATGAACGAAATCAAACCCTCACAACCCCAAGAAGACCCCCTAAATGCTGCCTATGAGGAATCAGTCGATGACAAAGCCCCACAAAGTTCAACTGCTGACCAACTCAACATCTCACCAGAAGCCTCAAAGATGAAGTCTGTTGCTGAGGGTGCCAGGCGAATTATTGGTGCTGCTGATGATAAAGGTTTAGGCTTGCAAGATCTGTCATTGGCTCGCAAAGGTGAAGGTCTAAGTAAGGAATCAGACAAGGTTATTCAGTCTATGGCTGGTGAAGTCACATACAAGACTGCTCCCACTCAGAATGTTCATCGAATCCCCAAAGCTCAATGGGATGAGATGACTGCTAAACTCAAAGATCTGGAAGCCAAATCAAGTGCCTTGGAGCAGTATGTTACTGAGAAGAAAGAGAGAGCCAAGCTAAAGGAGATGCTTCGAAAGGAAGTTTATAAAATGGGTATTACTGGTGTCCCAGATAAACAGTTTATTGCTAAGAAAGAGAACCAAATCGATGAGCAGGCAGTAGATGAAATGAAAACAAAAACCCAAAAGGGATCCATTGAACCTGGTGCCACCAAAGCTGAAGTAGAAAAGGGAGTTGCCCCAACAGTATATAAAAGACGAGTTTGGCTTTAATTATCTCTGTTTTATTAGAGATATGGACATAATACGAAAGTTCTTCGAGATGTTCAGTCTGCATGTGGTGAGCAATTGCCACAGTGGATGTTGTGAGACAACAGTGGAGTTTGAGATGTCAGATAATGAGGATAATGCCTCAGAAGCAAGAGAGAGAAGGAGGTCTACAGTTTCTGTGGAGTCAATGCCAGCAGACCCCACAGAGTATACATATGAGCAACAGGAGTATCCAAGGAGAAGTTCTCTGCCAGCAGAAAACGTTTTCTCTGGAATATAAATGGAGGATACTATTAGTTTAATCGAGTTTACCAGTGATGAACCTGTTACTGAGGGTTCTATTAGACACATACTCGCAATGCAGAAACGATATAGAGAGGACCCAGAATATAGAGAGTATAAGAAGCAGCAAGCCCTGGCATCCTATTATCGCAGAAAAGCCCAAAAAGAGGAGCAGAGACCCAGAGGAAGACCGATTAAATATTATTTGCCAACTGAAAGTAGCAATGGACCCCCAGGTCTATAAGAAAATTGAGAAAAAGCGGTCTCAGTATGCTACTGAGGCAGCTATAAAAATATATACAAAGGAATTGGCTCTTTTTTTTAAGAGGAAGTAGAACGACTCATTAATTTCTTAAAGAGTCGTTTTCTTGTGGCAGTGTTTGAATGATTTTTTTTGTTAATTGTGGAAAGGTAGTTTGGGTCAATTATCATGCCCAATACATCTCTTTCTACTTTCTGTCGAAATTCTTTGTTTCGCTTATTATCAGCCTGATTAATGTTTATTCCTGTTGAGTGGAGACCACTCTCTACAATAGCATCAACTAATCCTTTATGATCTTTCCAGAGGGTATCTTCTCAATCTTTTCGGCAAGAATTCCTTTGGCGATTTGAGCAGCCATTGTTGTTTTCTTATTAATATATCTGATAAATCTTTAAGTCAGTTTACACAATCATTTTTTGTTGATGAAAGGTTGTCAGGCAGTAAAACGTTTGTCAGGCAGGAAACACATTGATTTTAAAACACTATTGAAAATCTTCAATGTCATTGTTTGGATCAACAATGAAATTTTCATTATAGAAAAGTTTTCTAAAAAGGTGCCTGACAATGCCTGACATACTATATTAGTGCCTGACAACTATTTTAAAGTGCCTGACAAACCATTTATGGTAACAGTATAGGAATTATCTCTGTTACCAAAAAATGACAACGCATAAACTACTTAAGGAAATCAAGCATATTGAAATCTGACAAAACATTTTTCTCGGTTATAGTTAAGAGATACCCAAATGGATACTGATCAAACTGTAACTGAGAGCAAAAGTTTTGAAAAGATCTCTTCTGCAATGAAGAAAAAGATCTCAAACCAAATTTATTATAATAAAAGATATGAAGAGGATGAGGAATATCGTGAAATTCGCCGCAAAAGGGCATTAGCCTATTACTACTATAAAAAGCAACTCACATTTGACCCAAATTTCCCAGAAGGTCGACCTGTAGGTCGTCCTCGGAATACTGAAATGCCGGTTCATTATTTTTGTGTGGGGAATTCATAAAAAAACTGATACACTACTACCAATTATCGATATAACTGGAAGCCAACCCAAAAGGACTTAAAGGTTTGGCAACAAAAAATGACAAGGATTTTCAGATAAAATATTTTATCTGCTTAATATAGAAACGTTCAAGAAAGATGTTTAGCTCAAAGAAACCCAACAATCTCGATATCACTCTTGTTGAAAAAGTATCTCGCCCTACTCTTAAGTATTTAATCGATAATTTCGAGGGTTTGAGTTATAGACCTGATGTGGATTCTACTGCTACTTTGACTCTCCTGAAGAAATACATGAAAGACTTGCATTCAAATGGAACCATTCAAGTTAAATACTATCAATGCAAACACCATACTGGAGATATTTCACTACTCTCTCACACATCAAAAACAAAAAAGCAAGCATGCAGAGTATGCCTCGGGAATTTAGACACACCTTAGCAAGGGATTTGTATTATGATATTGATATGAAAAATGCTCATCCATCGATACTCGTCCAGTATTGCCAAAAAAATGACATAAACTGTGATTTCCTTGCTGAGTTTGTTGCCAATCGAGATAAAATCGTTAGTGATTTAAGCAAAAAGTGTGATCTTACTCGTGAAGAAATTAAGTGCGCCTTCTTATCTGTGATTAACGGAGGAGGAGGCATTGAGTGTCCCGATTTACACAAAGAAATGGCTTTTAAAAAGGTTAAACAAGAAATTGGTGGTATTCATGCTTCTATTGCTGAATTAAAAGAAAATACCAACTTCCTTGCTATTTGCAAGCGAAAGAAGGGCTACAATGTGTTAGGTTCCACTGTTAACATGGTTCTTTGTCAGATCGAGAATATTGCTCTTATGGCTCTGTGTGAGTATTTAACCTCCATCAAACTCACTGTTGGTGTTCTTGTATTTGATGGCTGCATGATTGAAAAGTCACCTAATCTATCACTGGAAAAACTTACTGATATTCTCAAAGATGCAGAGAACTATATCCAGCAGTCCACAGGATACAAATTAGGCTTAGTTGTTAAGCCTATGGATCAGGGTTTCGAGCTTCCAGATGAAGCTTCTCTGAAAGCAAACGATTTTCGAATTTGCTCTACAGACTATGAGGCTGCTACTCTGTTTGCTGAAGATATCAAAAATGATGTCAAGCAATCCAATGGTCGTATATTTGTCAAAACAGATGAGAATCTTTGGACTGAGGAAACCAATCAAGTGGAAAATATGCTTTTAAAGAAGTGCCTTCAAGCAAAGATCTATCATGAGGGTCTGACAGGTCTAACAGAGTATACCGCAAATATAACAGGCGCTCAAAAGTAATCAAAGCTACAAAAGCTCTTCTGCCAAATGATAGTGAGTTTGTGAATAATGTCCTTTGGTCTTCATCTCTTGGAAAATTGTGTTATAAAAATGGTGTGTATGATTTCGAAACCAAAAAGCTTACTCCTTGGGCAGAGTGTCAAAACGTCTATTCCACTACTAGAATTGAAAGAGATTTACTTGTAGATGATCGAGGATATGTAGTCAAGCCGTCAGAAGAGCATATAAAATCCTCTACGAAACATACTTGAACCTGTGTTTGGAGCAGATGCAATTAATACTGCTCTCGAATTTACAGCAAGAGCAATGGCAGGCAAAGTAGAGGATAAACAATGGGACTATCATCAGGTGAGCGCAATTGTGGAAAAGGAGTTTATGTCAATCTTAATGAGAACACTTGGGGAGTGGTTATGTAACACTATTGGAGGAGAATCTTTCCTGATGGACAAACATTCAGATTCTGATGAGGCTAAAAGCTAAATGGATGAAACCATGTGAATTTCGCGTTTAACATTTACCCAAGAGATGAAGTTTGATGTTTCGATCCAAGTATCAAGATAAATGGCAATATGATTAAAAAGAAGAATCTGGTGGTGATATTCAATGCATTCGAATCCTATATGGAAATGAGCAAAATATAAGACTCCAAAGTAGGCTCTGGATGATCATGAATGATATGCCCCTGTTTCTCCATCTGTACACTTGAGACTCTTGTTTTCTTCAGCATCCCCACAAGTTTGTGGATCAGAAAACAATGGATGAAATGAAGCTCCCATGCTATAGATTGGCTTCTGAAGATATTAAAAGTGATCTGCTTAAACGCCTGAAATCATTCATGCTTCCAATGGTCAGTATTCCAAGCATACAAATCCCACAAAGTCCAGATATGTGGCAAGGTGGCAAATGATACTGCTGCTTTCAGAGAGGATGCAGGTGATGAAATTCAAATACTAAAAAGCAGATTTGAATTTACAGGAAATCCTTCTGATTCTCTGTCAAGCAAAACTGTAGATGAGGAGTTAAAAGCTTTGAAACTCAATATGTCTGCAAGCAGGGTTAAGAGAGTAATGGAGATGTTGGGAGCCAAATATGACAAATATGCAGTGAGAAAGGCAACTTCAAAAGTATATGATAGAGGTTACAAGTGTGTAAAACTGATTTCGGAAAATACAACAGAGTTTATTGATGAGGATGATGATGATTGTTAAAAAGCTGTCAGGCACTGTCAGGCACCTTTCTATTTAACTTTTATAAGTTTATGGTTTCATTAGTTTTCTCAAACACTGACTTGAAAAAGTGACAGAGTTTCTTAATGTTGGCTGAATCAGCTGCCTGACAATCGAAGTCTGCCTGACGATTTAAAACAAATACATTATAATATTCTTATAATAATAAGTAGTAGTACAACAATGACAAGCTGGACTACCAGAATGAGTTCAATGATTGAGAACAAACATTTCGATAAAGATGATTTGAAGGATATACCAGCTCTTATAGACAAAATCATCAAATGCCAAAGCAAATGTGATGGGTATCAAATGTCACAGCTTTCCTCCAAAGATATTGATTGTTTGCGATTACAAACAGAGAAAAACTTAATTAACGCCCTTAAACAGTATCACAAAAACCCAAATGTATGGACAAAAAATGGATCACATAATCCAATGCATTACAAAGCCAAATTGCGAAAGAAACTAGAAAATCGCGTTCAGAACATCTCAGAATAAAATATTTGTTGAGAGTAGGAACAAGTTAGGAACTATGCCCCGAATTAGCAACAGACTCATTAGAGAGAAGAAATGGGAACTCATGGGATTACTGGGAACACTGTATGCAGCCCATGAAATCACAGAGGCTGAATATGACCGGGAAATCGGATTTATTTCAAGGGGCAGACCCACTTTAGCAAAATTAACCAGAAAAGCCAATAACCTCTATGATAAAGTTGAAACTCTTGATGAACTGGATCGCCTGAGGCAAATAGAACCAGAGGCGGAAGATGGAACAGCTATGAATGAATTATATCGCTGGCTCACATACAGAGCCAGAAGGGAAGTTGTTGTAGATGTGATTGAATATTTAGATAGAATTGCAACCTCTCTCCAAAACGTTTAAGAGACAGTCTAGATCAATTCAGGGCAATCAAAGTTCGCTTATCTTTTATCTGCAAGTTCGTTAAAGTCAGCAATCCACAGGTTTGGATATCGAAATACATTTACAGTGATTATTTTGTATTAACCAAATCGAGAAATATTCGAACTGAGCTGAATAAAGCAGCCCAAATGTGTCAGGAACAGATGAATGTTGTTGATAGCTATCGATTGGAGAGAATCGAAATGCTCAGAGTTGCTATTATGAGTTATGCCCAACTGGTGGCTGCTATGTTAAAACACCTGAATCAATTGCAGCCAAGAGAGCCACAGTGAATATTCGAAATATTGATGATTCTTGCTTTGAAAATGCATTTTGGCATGGATCCATAGGAAAGATGTGAATTCCCACAAGAGAAGTGAGCTTACACAATATCGCAAATGGAAATACTCACCAACCACATACAATCCTTTGGCTCTCAATTTCGATAACATCCCATTCCCTGTTCCTGTGATGCTGAAATCATTGATAAATTCGAATCTCAAAATGCAGGCATCAGCATAAACATATTTGGAATGGATCGAGATGTTATATATCCCCTACATCAATCCAGCAACCCAGGCAGAAAGCAAAAGATTAATCTCATGCTCATTCATGATGATGAAGGGAATGGTCACTATATTACAATCATGTCCCTTTCAAGACTTCTCAGAGTTGCCCTTGATAAAACCAAGGATCAAAAGTTACACTACTGTGATACATGCTTATCTCGATTCAGGTCTGAGGCTAAACTCACTGCTCATGTGGACTCAAACAGATGCATTGATTGGAGACTCTCAAAGGGAATCACCCTAACCTGAGACCACCATAGAGTTTGGACTGAAAAACCTCAGGAAAACTGTGGGCTTCCTGTTGTGGTATACTGCAAGATTGAACATAGAAGCATCCCCATTGATGCATCAAATCAAGAGGAAGTCTCAGCAGTCAACATAAGAATAGTCACTGGGGCAGATGTTCAGGAGTTTCGATTTGAGGGCAGGATCCAATGGGAGGTCTGTTTGAATGCTTGGAATCCAAAGCAAGAGAGCTAATTGACTTCCTGTTACCAATATTCCCATGAATGAACTCACAGATGAGCAGAAAGCAATTTACAAGGCTACAAACACTGTTACCTTTGCAGTGAGAGGTTCACCAAGAGAACTTCAAATGCAGGGATCATGATCACCACACAGGTCATTATATTGCTCCTGCATGCAGAAACTGCAATCTCCATAGGAGAATCTCAAAGCAAACCAAAGTTGCAGTTGTTGTTGACCAAATGGATGACTGTGGGACATTCATTTTCAGAAAAATAGCAGGCATGGGTGATAAAAAGCGAATCGAAATCCTTTCGAAAACTTTGATCAATACCTTTCATTGCAATGGGGTCTTTACAAGTTCATTGATGCAAGTAACTTCATGGATTTTGGAGCTGCTGATGTAGATGAGTTAATGAACAAATTCCAGGCTTTTAGAATGCTTTCACACTCAGTATATGGACTTGACCAGTTCATTATGTATCTGCCCTGGGTTATCTTGGGATGCTATGTTAGGACCACCAAGGCAAAAATAGAGCTAATAAGTGATGTAGAGCAATACGAATTTGTTGAGAGGGGAATCAGGGGTGGCTTTGCAACAATGCCCTGTAGGTATGCTGAGGCTGATGGTGAGAACTCCCATTAATGCTGTTTGATGCTAACAACTTGTATGGCTACTGTTTGAGTCAGCCAATTCCAGTTGGTGATTTTAGATGGGAGACCGAATTCAACCCACAAGATAACAGATCCAGTTTCCTAGAAGTTGATCTTGATTACCCAATTAGGCTGTTTCTAGATCACAGTGATTTCCCCTAATTATTAACAAGAAAATAGTAGAATATGCAGAATTATCACAATATCAAAAAGTCTATTGGATCTCTCAGGAGAAGAGCTTGATAAGACCCCTAAGCTAACTGCAACCTTTGGTTCTGTGACCAACTATGTGATTTCTGAGCCTCTTCTACAGTATATTCTGACAAAGGTGTGAAACTAAAAAAGGTTCACAGGGTCCTATCATTTACTGTGGCTCCTGTAATGAAACCCTACATTGAGCTGAACACTGAATATGAGAAGGAAAAGCAGTGAATAAATTTCGAGGCTGATTTCTATAAGCTCATGAATAATTCATCTATGGGAAAATGCATTGAATCATGTAGAGGTAGATCTGTAGTTAAGATTGCCAACACTGAGAAACTATTTATAAATATGCTGCCTCCCTTTTAGTGAAATCAACAAGTCCCATAAGTGAAAGAGCAGTTGCCTTTGAGTTTTACACAAACATGTGAAGCTAGATAAGCCAGTTGCAATTGGGGCTTATGTTTTGGATGCTGCCAAACGCAAACTACAAGTTCTTCTATGATACTGTGAGGTCCAATGGTCCAAAGCCAAAGTACCTATTCCATGATACTGATTCCTTTTGTCTATATATCGAATCTAAGACCCTTGAAACAGATATAGAGAATATATCCTATGCATTAGACCTTGGAGGTGATTCCAGAATGACCCCAGGTAAAATACAAAATGAGATGCCAGGTTCTGCAATCCTGGAGTATGTAGG
>QPMI01000583.1:0-43851 GCA_004431415.1 Cyanophora paradoxa | reverse complement strand
CATAATAGGGACATTTTGTAAACCATTGTGGTTTCCATCTGGTGCGCTTTCATATTGATGATAACTATTCACTCTTGCAATGAAAACCGCATTTCCTTGTCTATTAATCCCCAAATCTCAAAGTAACGACAATTTACCCAGGGAGATATGTTAAGTGGGCTGTTCCTGTATATAAATCAGTGGGTATTGTGTTAATCAACCCATGAGCCGTTAACAACAGTGTCGCCACTCTCATTATTGTAAGCATACCCACCGTAATTATAGTAGGGTTCCCATGCTGTTCCACCTTCAAAACCCCAACCTCCTGCATAACCATGTGGCGAATTTCCTGCAACAGTTGCGTCATACTCTACACATCGAGGCATTGTTTTGTCACAAATTTATAGTTTGTAGTTGCATTTATTGAACCCCCATTAATAATTGTTCCACTTAGAGTCGGAGCTGACACAGTATTATTAACTGCAAGGTTACCATTTGAATACGATTTTAATAACCATGCTGCTGAGTTTCTGAATTCGACCGATACACCATCACTATGCTCAATACCTCGAATGTATGTATTCCACATTTCCAAAACAAAATCGTGGGACATTATCCTGTATTTTAACCAGTGGAGACAGCCCATGTTGCTGTTTGTGGAGGTCTGCGGCTGTAAATAAAGCGGGACGACTGTAAATATTATCCCAACTAATCAAACCATTCGCGCGTGCTGTTCTTCCTACTTCTTTTGTCCATCCAAGCATTCCAATGTGAATTTCCTTTCTTTGCAAAAATTCCAATTGAGAGAAATTCCCACAAAATACGGAAGTCCATAATAAACTCGAATGCCAATTGTGTCGGCTGTGTTTTGAACATTTGATACGTATTCACTCTCATAATATAATTCCAACGACCATTGCGGTATCCATAAATATCAAAATATCTTGAATTCGTCCAACATAAGTATTGTATGTGACAGGTTTTCATTCCTGCTGGAACAACACACTGCATGTAGCCACTGCCACTTTCATCATCTGTCTGGTTGCAATAAAAACCCTCTACTGGGTTATCTGTTGTGGTTTCCATGCTGTTTGTCCAAGCCCCAGCTGGGAATGCTACACCTGTGCTATTCCAAACCACTTACAACATCAAAACTCGGAATATTTGCCAACAGGATTGAAAGCAATATTATCGTAATGCAATAATCCTGCATCATTTATCAGTTGCTCTTTGTCGACTCCAACCAAAGACACCTGTAAGATAAATGCGACCTTTTCGCCCTTGAACATATATTTTTACTGTAAAATTCGCAGTTTACTGAAGTAAATATTATAGCTGGGTATGTTCCATCTTGACTGCAACTTCCTGAAGTCCTTGATAGTTATTTATTCGTCTTAGGAAATGTTGATGTCCATTTACAGTTTGCCCGTAAATATCGAAATATCGACAATTATGCCACAGTAAAAGTTGAATTAAAACGATTTCATACCTTCTGGAACTGTCCAACGCATCCAACAACCCGTAACATCTGCATCATTCTCAGGTGTCGTTATAACATCCGGTTAGTCCCGTTCTATGTCCTGTCCAATTGACAGTCCAATTATTTGCGCTACGATCTGTCGAAACAGTATCTAATTGATCGAATTCGAAACCTTTCGGTATTGTGACCGCCAATTTGTAAAGTGGTAGCATTCACAGTTCCGGTGACAGTCCCACCTGTAAGAGGCAAATAGTTTGCAAGAGCTGTTGTTAACTCTGTCTGTTGCATAACTGCTTAAATCTGCAGAGTAAGTATCCTTTATTGGTAAGGTAATCATCTGTCACTACTCCTGAAAGGGTTGTATTGTGTAAGTTCTTTGCTGCCATCCTCTGATTGACTTCTAAGGCTCCACCTGATGTCGTTTTAATCCATGCAATCTCACATTTCCCATGATCATCTGTGGGTTGTCCACAACAGGAAGGTAGTTTACAACTTTCTCCCTTGTGAACACAATTTTAGGTCTTGCTCCATCATATGCGCTTTGATCTGTAACGTTTATTTGAATAGCTGCTGAAAAATCGGCTACTTGTCCTGTTTCACCTGGGTGATAATTCGTAACATAGATACTGGGGAAAGTATCATTTACTCCTACATTAAAATCACCATCATAAACTCCATTTACGATTGGATCCCTGGGTAATCTTACTGCAAGAGTTCCCTCCATTGGAGTGCCTGTTTGACCTGTAAAAGTCCCATTGAGACTAACATAATGATTATTCAAATACAATCTTTCAGGTGTATTACTCGATTGGTAAAGTGTGACTCCATTAAAAACATTTCCGATTGCATTCAACTGTGCAAACACTGGTTGTTGATCGATTTCACTCCAAGGGTGTCTGTGATTGCAGTTGGTGATCTGGGAATAATCATGACTGTGTGGATCAGGTGGAAAGGTTAATGGTGGATTCGTGATATGTTCCCATAAATGCTCATGGGACTGGGTGGGAAGGTTAATGGTGGATTTGTTATATGCTCCCATAAATGCTCATGTGCAAAATCTGTTATTTCATCTTTTTGTGTGGGTGTGGTTGTCGATCCACCTAAAACTACATTGGATGTAGGAGATTTGGTAGATTTGCTGCAATATTCACAGTCAATAGTCGACTTCTAGATTACTCCGTAAATATTGCTTGCCCATAGATTACTGGTGTAAATGTTACTTGTATAAAGGTTACTGGTGAAAATGTTACTTGTGACTGTAAGGTTTGTGTCATTTTTGATCACAAAAAGAGAAAGAATGTTTGTTAATTCACCTTCATCAATATATCCTTGCTCTTCTAAATAATCCTCTGTGACCACTCTCGAAATAGTCTCATTGTGAATATTTTTTGCAGCCATCCTCTGATTAGCTTCCAGAACCCCACCATAATTCGTTTTTATCCATGCAAGTTCTGCCCTTCCATAATTATCATTTGCAGTTCCCACTATGGAATGTAGGAATATTTATCTCTGCTGAATACTATCATTGGTCTTGAGCATCTAAGCTGCTTACATCTGCTACATGAACCTGTATAGCAGAGTTGTAATTTGGTAGGTTGCTGGGTCTGTTGGGACTCTGAATGTATCAGTGGAATGTCAGCCTCCATGTAGCTTGACACAAAGATATTTGGTATGGTTGCTCCTGGTTCTGGTGGTGGATTATAAGAGCCTGGTAATGTTCTAATATGCAATGGTCCTATCATAGCTGAATTTGCAAGTGTCCCTTCCACATGAACATAGGGTGATTCAAAAAGATCCTTCAGGGACATGCAAGTCTGGTAAAGAGAAACTCCAGAGTAGCAAGAGGCTCTACTTTTGCGATTCTGGTTGGTCATTGATCTCATCCCAAGTATGTTCATGTTTGCTTGGTGGGAACTCAGTTGGAACCCATCCATTCTCCCCAATCATGCCTGTGATCCTCTGGTGGATACTTTTGAGTTTGCCAAGATCTCATCCAATCATGATTGTGATCCTCTGGGGATACTTTGCAGGTTTATTATTAATTTGTTCATAATCAGGAAAGAACTCCCAGATCTCAGGTCGAAATCCATCTGGTAACAATTCCTCATGGGTTCATAAGGTTGCTCATAGTCAAGCTGGTGGATCAAGACCATCTGGCAAATACTCCTCATCAGGTTCATAGTTCTGCTCATACTCAACTCTTGTGGATCTAAGCATCTGGTAGTATCTCCTCTCATTGGGGTCAAATTGATCATATTCATATTCTTGTGGGTCAAAACCATCTGGTAAATACTCTTCCTCATCTGGACAATTGATATTCATCAAGCTCTAATATATCGACTTCAGGAGGTAAATACTGCTCATCTATTGCTTTCTTGGTTCAATTATAGTTTATGCGAATTGCTCCAACTCACAATATGCTGCCCAAAAGCAACTGTCTCATCTGCTGTGTACTCTCTGCCTGGTTGCTTTTTCGGTGTTAAATCGGTGGATCCCATGGAGAGGGAAGGGAACTGGGACAGGTCCATAATACTCAAAGATCTCTCTTATGGTCTTCTCACTTACAAGCTTCTCACCATTTGCATACACATTACTGCCATGGATATTTCGCCATTGCCTGTTCGAATTCCAAGTCTTTCACATTGCTTATACAAAGGCAAAAGGTGCCTATCATTTCAACAAGATCAGGATGTAAATGGATTGCTACTGGCTGACTGGGCTACTGTTGATTGTAATTGATGGCTTTTTTTGATGGACATCTTTTGGAGTAAAGAACCCAAAGGCTCATTCCTTGCAAAGTCATATGTAATATCCTTGGGGTAGACATCATTTGTGTAGGAGACTGATTGTATTGGCAATGGGACCCACTTGCAATACTTGGGGGACCTCAGCTTTTGCAGTGCTGCCCTCATTGTAAATTCGCAAAGCTGTGTTCTGTTTGCCCTGCTCATCTTGAACATTGAAAACCAACGACCACTATCAAACCTGGAAGGTATATCTGGATGAGTGCCACTGGTTTTTAGTTTCCTAGGTCTCCTTCTTGTTGCTTTGATCTCTGCCACTTGGTTTGCTTTCACATTACCCAAGCTAAAAGCTACACTGACTTCCTCCTTATCTGGATCGGTTTGATTCACAGATAAAGCATGCTCCCTTGATTGAGTCTTGGATGAATTATCGGAACTGTGGTCAATCGAAACTGAACCCTTTACTTTAATATTATCAAAGTTCACATGCTTGGTGCTGCTTGCATTATCATCTTGAATGGTTTCTAGATTGGGTGGGTAATTGAGCTCATGGCTTTTACTATATGGATTTATAAAATTCCTGATAAGTAAAAGATGCCTCTCAAAGTAGTTCTCAGTTTGTCAGGGGGAGGTGCAAGGGGCATTATCATAACCAGGCTGCTCAAAGAAATCGAAAATCGAACTGGCAGGAGAATAATCGATCTTGTGGATTTGTGAGTGGAACTTCCACTGGTGGGATCATTGCAATAGGTTTGAATATAAGGCATCCTGATAAACCAGGTGAACCTAAACTGACAGCAAACGATTTACACAATATTTACCTAACTCAACTGCCCTTGATTTTCGCAAATCCTCGAAATATCATCGAAAATGCCCTTTTTAATACAAAATATGATGTGGGACCCTTGGAGACTGCAATCAATTCAGTTACTGGTGAATCACTAATACAGGATTCCTTAAAGGACATTGTGATTACATCCTTTGATACTCAGAATATGAAACCAATATTTATCACAAATGATAACAATTACAGCTTTCTGCCTTGTAAGATTGCTGCTAGGGCTACTTCTGCTGCTCCTACATATTTCTCTCCTGTAAGCATTGTTGATTTCAATCAGGGGTATTTGTCTGTCTCATTGATGGTGCCATTTCGGGAAACAATAATCCCAGTGTGTGTGGTTACAGCCATGCAAAGAAGATTTACAGTGATGATGATGATATTATAGTAATAAGCATCTCTTGTGGTGAGGTGGACCCACATTTAGAGTCTGATTATGTGGGTTATGCTTATGAGACTGTGAACAGCTGGGGAATTCTCTCATGGATTGCCTCAACAGATGGAAGCCCATTGATTAACATGCTCATGGCTGCAAGTGAGCTTTCTGCCTTGATAAGATGGAGGAGTTGTTACCTACAACTATGATCAGGATTATGGAAGATACTATAGGCTATCAGTCCCTCTTCCAAATCACATTGTAAGCTCTCTGGATGACACATCTAAGATCCCAGATATGCTAGCATTCACTGAAACATACATAGCAGCAAACAATGATATGATTAATAAGCTTTGCAGTCTTCTAGTAGCAACTATGAACTAAAGAACCCTACAAAGGCTTACATCTCATCCACTCTCACAGAGTCACCTCCTTTAGATGCTAATTGGTATCAGCTTGCAGATGATGCCTTTACTGCCTCATCCTCTGTGACAGGTAAAGAGCCTTTCATGGCAAGACCTTCAGCATTTGGCTGGGAAGCTGGAGCCTATGCTCCTGAACAAATATGGGAAACTCCCACTGAATACCTTCAAGTTGCTTTTCCATATACTTTTGAACTCTCATCTGTGATTGCTATGGATCAGGGGAAACAAATGCTTTTATTAAGACTTTCAATGTGGCAACATCCACTGATGGGATCAACTGGTCTTTTATTCGATCAGATGGGCAAAACAAAATATATGTCTGTGAGAACATTAACAATGCTCACAACTCTGGTGATGTGGCTCTATTGAGTGGATTTCCTCTCAGCATCAAGGATGCTTTTTACATAGGTTTCTCTCTCAGAATCAAATATATTCGCATTTATCCCCTTGTGTATGTGAATGCTCCCACAATGAGAGTTGATTTCACAGGTGCCTTTATTCGATAAACTCCAACTGAAACGAATTGTCGATTCCATTCATATCAATCAGTTCACCAAAGTAATCTTTAAACTCAACTGTGAGTTCCTTATCACCAGGTTTCTGTCATTGATTTGAATAAATTCTGCATGCTCACCACTATGGTAAACATAGCCACCTATATCTTTACTCAATTGCAATCTTAGGATAGCTCCCTGGTTTTGTGGTTGCGATTTCGGAATTATATTGTGTCTGCTGGCAAAGGGGACCAGCTCTTTAATATGCATGTACAGATATTGCTCAGCATTCATATCAGACATCTTATTACTGGTGAAATAATACTGCAAGGGCTTTGAGGAGAGTCTGGGTCCTGAGAAGGTGATTCCCCATGCTGGGTGATCAGGTGTAATAGGTTTGCCATCATACTTTAAAAGGTTCTCAGGTCGATATGGAGATCCACCAACAGGAGGAGTGCTATAATACCCAGTGGTGTATTCAGTAGAACTCACACCCAAAAGCTTCCCTATTCGCTTGTTGCTTGCAATAAAACGGAACTCATGGTTACTGTAAAACTCCACTTTATAGGTAGTTGGATTGTAGAATATCTTGAACTCAAAAAACACAGTTTTATCTGCAATGGTTTTGAAGCTTGAATAGTTCAGCCCATAATTATAGGGATGTGTGACCCCAAAATGACCCTGGTTAATGTAGCCACTGGGAAGGGGATACACTTTCTGTGTGATGATTTCATTGTATGAACCATCTTGGTAGTTAAACTGAACTGTTAAATGATCAGTCCCCACACTGTTATAGATACTGTTTGGAATCTCTGCATATAGAACCCTGCATTCTCTTGGTCTCTCTACTGGAGTTGTGAGGGTGACCCTGTAAGAGTTTTCAGATTCCCCTTGGCTTCTATCCCTGCTATCAATATTAACAAGCCGGTTCATTTTAATATATGAATATAGATAAAAGAAGAATGCCTGTGGATTACATCGAGGTTAGCTCATTTAATACAATCTCTGGTGATGGTCCCACATCAAGCTTTGTGGCTAGACTCCCAAGTTCTTATGAGAATGTGAGGGCTGTGAGACTGGTATCAGCCGAATTTTATAACAGCATCCCTATGGTGAGTGGTGAAACCAAAGTTGGAGATGTGACAGTTGACAATGCATTTAGCATTTATTATTCTGAACAAACTCCTGGAGCTGGAAGCTCAGGAATTCCAACAGTTCGCCCAGCTGCTGACTATGAACAATGGAAACAATTCATTATAAGTCGAAACACCCCATCCAAAGCCACCAACAACTGGTGAATGTAATTAACTCTAAATTCGAAGGCAGAAATCCCCAACCATCCATTCGCTGCAAATGGGATGAATCACTGAAACGAATTATATTCCACTCAGCAGTACCATTTTACTTGGCTTTCTCAGTAGCTGTGAACCCAAGCCAACAAACAATCCAAAAGCTGTTGAGTTCAGCTAGACTGCTGGGTCTTGATCCTGGAAGATATGGTAACTCCCCAATCCAATCACAGGTCTATGATGCTCTCACTGATGGAATCTTTACTGGTGGTCGAGTGAATGGCATTATATCTTCTTTTGAGCCTGAGAAGACCAGGGACAGTGTTTTGTTTGTGAGAGTAAAGGAGCTGGGTGATCTGGTGCAATGTGGGGATGGTCTTCTGACTGGTTACTTCCATAAAATAGTGGTCCCTGACAAAGATTATGGTGAGCATGTAGTTTACAATTCGACAGAGGCTCATCCACTTTACAAATACTATAATAAGAAGGTTGGATTATCCACTTTCTCGGTTGATATTGTAAATGCTATTAATGAACCAATTGATTTTGAGGGTCAACCTGTTCATCTGACCTTTGAAATTCGCTATGGTGATGAGCCAGCAGGAGACCCAGTTTATGAATACTTTAAGATGCGAATGTCACAGCTTCACCCTTCCTATCCAGTAATTACAAGCTTCGCATAAATTAAGGATCATTGGTAGATTTTTTATGTTGCAGTATATAAAAGAGATAATCATGGATATCACTTCCACTCTTCAAAGACTTTCGCTGAAAGAAGCCCTAACAACCCCAGAAGAGGCGAAAGCCTTTTTCCTGGATAACTCCCTTATGCTTGGACTCGAATCCAAGTCTAAGCCAGTTCTAGTTGTTGTGAATCCCAGCAATACTTTTGAGAATAATGTTGGAAATCGCATTTCCTTCAAGCTACCTCGCTACAATTTCTGTGGAAAACTCGAACTTGCTTTCGACCTACCAGAAATCACTTTTGCTGGTGAAGATCTAGTTCGCAATGGATACACTCGCCCAGTTGGTGCTTTAGTTCAGCGACTTGAAATTACCTATGGATCTTACACCTACCACATTCCTTCTGATTTCCTTGCTCATTTCCCCCTGGTCTATTATTCGGAGGATCAACTAGCTAAAAAGAAACGCTCAATGGCATGGTTCATGGAATCCCTGCTCATGGAACCAACCGACTTGGTGGCTCATTTTTCGTTGAAATCCCAGTGCCTTGGCTAAATCACTACCTTCCCCTTGGTGCTTTATCTGGTGAAATGGTTGTTACTGTTTGGTTTAAGGATGCTGGAAAGGGTTATGTTGAAACTTCCTATGGTGGTCGCTCTCTCCCTGTTGTTGGTGGGACAGCTGCTGATAAGACAGAAGATGATGGTCTTGGTGATACTGCTAATGCTACACTTGCCCATGTTGGTCAAAACATCACCACTTTCAGTCTTGGTGCAACAACCCTGCTATTTCAATTACTTCTCCTCGCCTTTACATGCATGCTATTAATGTTTCTGATGAGCTTTTCGCTACTGTAATTGAAAAAGTAAAGACTACTGGCATGGCTATTCCCTCCCTTGATATTGGATTTGTAGATGCCATTGCTTTCCCTGCCAAGGGCAATGCCCAGCCCAATCGAATTAACCTCTCTCAAATCTCAGGTCTTGTCTATGCTCTGCTTGTTTCAGTTCGTGATTATGAGACTGTTGACAAATCCAATGGCTCCCACAGTGTTCTTAAGACCTATGCCAACTCCAAAGATATTACTTTCACTGTTGAAATTAATGGACAACGACTTTATGCCACTGAGCCAATTTCCCTACTCAAAGGTGCTGAGCTAATTGCTGATGCATTCAAATGCTCTAACATGGATAAGGTTGCAGATAAATATGTCCTTTCAGGTTTAAGTTTCTGCATTGATGGAGAGAAGGCGATTCGAAATATTGCTCAAAGTGGATTTGTTGACCTGACAAATTCCTCATCTTCATTCCTCACACTCTACATGCCCACAGATAAGACAATCAATGTTCAAGTTCGCGCTTTAATGCATAGTTTCCTCATTATAGACGGTTCAGGTGTTCGTAGAATCAATTTATAGACCATATTCAGTCTCCCTGCATTATTTTTATCTGTCTTTATTTAGGAAGATCTACAACAATGCAAGATTTAGAAGAGTTTAATGTTTCTGAAATGATAAAAGGTGTTTTCAGAGCCATTTTTATAGGCAAAAGTTGTACGGGAAAAAGCGAATGTGTAAAGTATTGGTTAAAGCAATTACATGATGCCAAAGTTATTGATGTTGTCCTAGTTGTGAGTGGGACCAGCTTTAATCATTTCTGGAGAGAGGTTGCAACAGTAGAACTTGGTAAATGGGATGCTGGTTACATTTCAAAGCTTTTGGATGAAAGGCAGGAGAAAATCGAAAAAGGTGAACCTGTGAACCACATGTGTGTTGTTTTAGATGATTTAATTGATAATGAGATAGTCGATCTCACAAGGATAAAATAATCGGATCCTTGTATTCCAGAGGTCGCCATTCGAAAATATCCATTATCTGCATTACACAGAAACTCAGAAAAGTCTCTTCCACTATTCGAGTTAATTCTGATTATGCTGTTTTCCTAAGTGCTGCTAATCGCAAAGAACTTGAAGCCATAGAGGAAGAATACAATATAATGCGAAATAAAGAGGATTTCTACAAGATGTTTGAAGAGTATGTTCACTCCTATCAGTATATCGTTTGGTCCTCTGCTGGCTACTCAGTTAAATACTTTGTAGATAAAGCTGAGCTTGTCAAAGACTTCCCATTTCCTCGCTTCCACAGAAAGCCAAAAAGAAAGAAGATGAACTGAAACCACCAGAGAAAGAGGAAGCCCCAAAGAAGTGAAAAGCCAAGTCCATAGCAATAAATTGATGCGATATAAACGCGGTTTATAAAATTATCTCTCATTCTAATAAAGATACAATGCCTCCCAAACGAAAGATAGGGATCCCAGCTGGGGCTGTTGGCTATTCAGGTGGTGGAAACAATGGATCTATTAACACTGAACCAATGAAATTCAATGGTATGAACGAAATCAAACCCTCACAACCCAAGAAGACCCCTAAATGCTGCCTATGAGGAATCAGTCGATGACAAAGCCCCACAAAGTTCAACTGCTGACCAACTCAACATCTCACCAGAAGCCTCAAAGATGAAGTCTGTTGCTGAGGGTGCCAGGCGAATTATTGGTGCTGCTGATGATAAAGGTTTAGGCTTGCAAGATCTGTCATTGGCTCGCAAAGGTGAAGGTCTAAGTAAGGAATCAGACAAGGTTATTCAGTCTATGGCTGGTGAAGTCACATACAAGACTGCTCCCACTCAGAATGTTCATCGAATCCCAAAGCTCAATGGGATGAGATGACTGCTAAACTCAAAGATCTGGAAGCCAAATCAAGTGCCTTGGAGCAGTATGTTACTGAGAAGAAAGAGAGAGCCAAGCTAAAGGAGATGCTTCGAAAGGAAGTTTATAAAATGGGTATTACTGGTGTCCCAGATAAACAGTTTATTGCTAAGAAAGAGAACCAAATCGATGAGCAGGCAGTAGATGAAATGAAAACAAAAACCCAAAAGGGATCCATTGAACCTGGTGCCACCAAAGCTGAAGTAGAAAAGGGAGTTGCCCCAACAGTATATAAAAGACGAGTTTGGCTTTAATTATCTCTGTTTTATTAGAGATATGGACATAATACGAAAGTTCTTCGAGATGTTCAGTCTGCATGTGGTGAGCAATTGCCACAGTGGATGTTGTGAGACAACAGTGGAGTTTGAGATGTCAGATAATGAGGATAATGCCTCAGAAGCAAGAGAGAGAAGGAGGTCTACAGTTTCTGTGGAGTCAATGCCAGCAGACCCCACAGAGTATACATATGAGCAACAGGAGTATCCAAGGAGAAGTTCTCTGCCAGCAGAAAACGTTTTCTCTGGGAATATAAATGGAGGATACTATTAGTTTAATCGAGTTTACCAGTGATGAACCTGTTACTGAGGGTTCTATTAGACACATACTCGCAATGCAGAAACGATATAGAGAGGACCCAGAATATAGAGAGTATAAGAAGCAGCAAGCCCTGGCATCCTATTATCGCAGAAAAGCCCAAAAAGAGGAGCAGAGACCCAGAGGAAGACCGATTAAATATTATTTGCCAACTGAAAGTAGCAATGGACCCCCAGGTCTATAAGAAAATTGAGAAAAAGCGGTCTCAGTATGCTACTGAGGCAGCTATAAAAATATATACAAAGGAATTGGCTCTTTTTTTTAAGAGGAAGTAGAACGACTCATTAATTTCTTAAAGAGTCGTTTTCTTGTGGCAGTGTTTGAATGATTTTTTTTGTTAATTGTGGAAAGGTAGTTTGGGTCAATTATCATGCCCAATACATCTCTTTCTACTTTCTGTCGAAATTCTTTGTTTCGCTTATTATCAGCCTGATTAATGTTTATTCCTGTTGAGTGGAGACCACTCTCTACAATAGCATCAACTAATCCTTTATGATCTTTCCAGAGGGTATCTTTCTCAATCTTTTCGGCAAGAATTCCTTTGGCGATTTGAGCAGCCATTGTTGTTTTCTTATTAATATATCTGATAAATCTTTAAGTCAGTTTACACAATCATTTTTTGTTGATGAAAGGTTGTCAGGCAGTAAAACGTTTGTCAGGCAGGAAACACATTGATTTTAAAACACTATTGAAAATCTTCAATGTCATTGTTTGGATCAACAATGAAATTTTCATTATAGAAAAGTTTTCTAAAAAGGTGCCTGACAATGCCTGACATACTATATTAGTGCCTGACAACTATTTTAAAGTGCCTGACAAACCATTTATGGTAACAGTATAGGAATTATCTCTGTTACCAAAAAATGACAACGCATAAACTACTTAAGGAAATCAAGCATATTGAAATCTGACAAAACATTTTTCTCGGTTATAGTTAAGAGATACCCAAATGGATACTGATCAAACTGTAACTGAGAGCAAAAGTTTTGAAAAGATCTCTTCTGCAATGAAGAAAAAGATCTCAAACCAAATTTATTATAATAAAAGATATGAAGAGGATGAGGAATATCGTGAAATTCGCCGCAAAAGGGCATTAGCCTATTACTACTATAAAAAGCAACTCACATTTGACCCAAATTTCCCAGAAGGTCGACCTGTAGGTCGTCCTCGGAAATACTGAAATGCCGGTTCATTATTTTTGTGTGGGGAATTCATAAAAAAACTGATACACTACTACCAATTATCGATATAACTGGAAGCCAACCCAAAAGGACTTAAAGGTTTGGCAACAAAAAATGACAAGGATTTTCAGATAAAATATTTTATCTGCTTAATATAGAAACGTTCAAGAAAGATGTTTAGCTCAAAGAAACCCAACAATCTCGATATCACTCTTGTTGAAAAAGTATCTCGCCCTACTCTTAAGTATTTAATCGATAATTTCGAGGGTTTGAGTTATAGACCTGATGTGGATTCTACTGCTACTTTGACTCTCCTGAAGAAATACATGAAAGACTTGCATTCAAATGGAACCATTCAAGTTAAATACTATCAATGCAAACACCATACTGGGAGATATTTCACTACTCTCTCACACATCAAAAACAAAAAAGCAAGCATGCAGAGTATGCCTCGGGAATTTAGACACACCTTAGCAAGGGATTTGTATTATGATATTGATATGAAAAATGCTCATCCATCGATACTCGTCCAGTATTGCCAAAAAAATGACATAAACTGTGATTTCCTTGCTGAGTTTGTTGCCAATCGAGATAAAATCGTTAGTGATTTAAGCAAAAAGTGTGATCTTACTCGTGAAGAAATTAAGTGCGCCTTCTTATCTGTGATTAACGGAGGAGGAGGCATTGAGTGTCCCGATTTACACAAAGAAATGGCTTTTAAAAAGGTTAAACAAGAAATTGGTGGTATTCATGCTTCTATTGCTGAATTAAAAGAAAATACCAACTTCCTTGCTATTTGCAAGCGAAAGAAGGGCTACAATGTGTTAGGTTCCACTGTTAACATGGTTCTTTGTCAGATCGAGAATATTGCTCTTATGGCTCTGTGTGAGTATTTAACCTCCATCAAACTCACTGTTGGTGTTCTTGTATTTGATGGCTGCATGATTGAAAAGTCACCTAATCTATCACTGGAAAAACTTACTGATATTCTCAAAGATGCAGAGAACTATATCCAGCAGTCCACAGGATACAAATTAGGCTTAGTTGTTAAGCCTATGGATCAGGGTTTCGAGCTTCCAGATGAAGCTTCTCTGAAAGCAAACGATTTTCGAATTTGCTCTACAGACTATGAGGCTGCTACTCTGTTTGCTGAAGATATCAAAAATGATGTCAAGCAATCCAATGGTCGTATATTTGTCAAAACAGATGAGAATCTTTGGACTGAGGAAACCAATCAAGTGGAAAATATGCTTTTAAAGAAGTGCCTTCAAGCAAAGATCTATCATGAGGGTCTGACAGGTCTAACAGAGTATACCGCAAATATAACAGGCGCTCAAAAAGTAATCAAAGCTACAAAAGCTCTTCTGCCAAATGATAGTGAGTTTGTGAATAATGTCCTTTGGTCTTCATCTCTTGGAAAATTGTGTTATAAAAATGGTGTGTATGATTTCGAAACCAAAAAGCTTACTCCTTGGGCAGAGTGTCAAAACGTCTATTCCACTACTAGAATTGAAAGAGATTTACTTGTAGATGATCGAGGATATGTAGTCAAGCCGTCAGAAGAGCATATAAAAATCCTCTACGAAAACATACTTGAACCTGTGTTTGGAGCAGATGCAATTAATACTGCTCTCGAATTTACAGCAAGAGCAATGGCAGGCAAAGTAGAGGATAAACAATGGGGACTATCATCAGGTGAGCGCAATTGTGGAAAAGGAGTTTATGTCAATCTTAATGAGAACACTTGGGGGAGTGGTTATGTAAACACTATTGGAGGAGAATCTTTCCTGATGGACAAACATTCAGATTCTGATGAGGCTAAAAAGCTAAAATGGATGAAACCATGTGAATTTCGCCGTTTAACATTTACCCAAGAGATGAAGTTTGATGTTTCGAATCCAAGTATCAAGATAAATGGCAATATGATTAAAAAGAAAGAATCTGGTGGTGATATTCAATGCATTCGAATCCTATATGGAAATGAGCAAAATATAAGACTCCAAAGTAGGCTCTGGATGATCATGAATGATATGCCCCCTGTTTCTCCATCTGATACACTTGAGACTCTTGTTTTCTTTCAGCATCCCACAAGTTTGTGGATCAGAAAACAATGGATGAAATGAAGCTCCCATGCTATAGATTGGCTTCTGAAGATATTAAAAGTGATCTGCTTAAACGCCCTGAAATCATTCATGCTTTCCAATGGTCAGTATTCCAAGCATACAAATCCCACAAAGTCCAGATATGTGGCAAGGTGGCAAATGATACTGCTGCTTTCAGAGAGGATGCAGGTGATGAAATTCAAATACTAAAAAGCAGATTTGAATTTACAGGAAATCCTTCTGATTCTCTGTCAAGCAAAACTGTAGATGAGGAGTTAAAAGCTTTGAAACTCAATATGTCTGCAAGCAGGGTTAAGAGAGTAATGGAGATGTTGGGAGCCAAATATGACAAATATGCAGTGAGAAAGGCAACTTCAAAAGTATATGATAGAGGTTACAAGTGTGTAAAACTGATTTCGGAAAATACAACAGAGTTTATTGATGAGGATGATGATGATTGTTAAAAAGCTGTCAGGCACTGTCAGGCACCTTTCTATTTAACTTTTATAAGTTTATGGTTTCATTAGTTTTCTCAAACACTGACTTGAAAAAGTGACAGAGTTTCTTAATGTTGGCTGAATCAGCTGCCTGACAATCGAAGTCTGCCTGACGATTTAAAACAAATACATTATAATATTCTTATAATAATAAGTAGTAGTACCAACAATGACAAGCTGGACTACCAGAATGAGTTCAATGATTGAGAACAAACATTTCGATAAAGATGATTTGAAGGATATACCAGCTCTTATAGACAAAATCATCAAATGCCAAAGCAAATGTGATGGGTATCAAATGTCACAGCTTTCCTCCAAAGATATTGATTGTTTGCGATTACAAACAGAGAAAAACTTAATTAACGCCCTTAAACAGTATCACAAAAACCCAAATGTATGGACAAAAAATGGATCACATAATCCAATGCATTACAAAGCCAAATTGCGAAAGAAACTAGAAAATCGCGTTCAGAACATCTCAGAATACAATATTTGTTGAGAGTAGGAACAAGTTAGGAACTATGCCCCGAATTAGCAACAGACTCATTAGAGAGAAGAAATGGGAACTCATGGGATTACTGGGAACACTGTATGCAGCCCATGAAATCACAGAGGCTGAATATGACCGGGAAATCGGATTTATTTCAAGGGGCAGACCCACTTTAGCAAAATTAACCAGAAAAGCCAATAACCTCTATGATAAAGTTGAAACTCTTGATGAACTGGATCGCCTGAGGCAAATAGAACCAGAGGCGGAAGATGGAACAGCTATGAATGAATTATATCGCTGGCTCACATACAGAGCCAGAAGGGAAGTTGTTGTAGATGTGATTGAATATTTAGATAGAATTGCAACCTCTCTTCCAAAACGTTTAAGAGACAGTCTAGATCAATTCAGGGCAATCAAAGTTCGCTTATCTTTTATCTGCAAGTTCGTTAAAGTCAGCAATCCACAGGTTTGGATATCGAAATACATTTACAGTGATTATTTTGTATTAACCAAATCGAGAAATATTCGAACTGAGCTGAATAAAGCAGCCCAAATGTGTCAGGAACAGATGAATGTTGTTGATAGCTATCGACTTGAGAGAATCGAAATGCTCAGAGTGGCTATTATGAGTTATGCTCCAACTGGTGGCTGCTATGTTAAAACACCTGAATCAATTGCAACCAAGAGAGCCACAGTGAATATTCGAAATATTGATGATTCTTGCTTTGAAAATGCCATTTTGGCATGGATCCATAGGAAAGATGTGAATTCCCACAAGAGAAGTGAGCTTACACAATATCGCAAATGGAAATACTCACCAACCACATACAATCCTTTGGCACTCAATTTCGATAACATCCCATTCCCTGTTCCCTGTGATGCTGAAATCATTGATAAATTCGAATCTCAAAATGCAGGCATCAGCATAAACATATTTGGAATGGATCGAGATGTTATATATCCCCTACATCAATCCAGTAACCCAGGTAGAAAGCAAAAGGTTAATCTCATGCTCATTCATGATGATGAAGGGAATGGTCACTATATTACAATCATGTCCCTTTCAAGACTTCTCAGAGTTGCCCTTGATAAAACCAAGGATCAAAAGTTACACTACTGTGATACATGTTTATCTCGATTCAGGTCTGAGGCTAAACTCACTGCTCATGTGGACTCAAACAGATGCATTGATTGGAGACTCTCAAAGGGAATCACACCTAAACCTGAGACCACCATAGAGTTTGGACTGAAAAACCTCAGGAAAACTGTGTGGCTTCCTGTTGTGGTATACTGCAAGATTGAACATAGAAGCATCCCCATTGATGCATCAAAATCCAAGAGAGAAGTCTCAGCAGTCAACATAAGAATAGTCACTGGGGCAGATGTTCAGGAGTTTCGATTTGAGGGGCAGGATCCAATGGGAGGTCTGTTTGAATGCTTGGAATCCAAAGCAAGAGAGCTAATTGACTTCCTGTTTACCAATATTCCCATGAATGAACTCACAGATGAGCAGAAAGCAATTTACAAGGCTACTAAACACTGTTACCTTTGCAGTGAGAGGTTCACCAAAGAGAACTTCAAATGCAGGGATCATGATCACCACACAGGTCATTATATTGCTCCTGCATGCAGAAACTGCAATCTCCATAGGAGAATCTCAAAGCAAACCAAAGTTGCAGTTGTTGTTGACCAAATGGATGACTGTGGGACATTCATTTTCAGAAAAATAGCAGGCATGGGTGATAAAAAGCGAATCGAAATCCTTTCGAAAAACTTTGATCAATACCTTTCATTGCAATGGGGTCTTTACAAGTTCATTGATGCAAGTAACTTCATGGATTTTGGAGCTGCTGATGTAGATGAGTTAATGAACAAATTCCAGGCTTTTAGAATGCTTTCACACTCAGTATATGGACTTGACCCAGTTCATTATGTATCTGCCCCTGGGTTATCTTGGGATGCTATGTTAAGGACCACCAAGGCAAAAATAGAGCTAATAAGTGATGTAGAGCAATACGAATTTGTTGAGAGGGGAATCAGGGGTGGCTTTGCAACAATGCCCTGTAGGTATGCTGAGGCTGATGGTGAGAACTCCCATATTATGCTGTTTGATGCTAACAACTTGTATGGCTACTGTTTGAGTCAGCCAATTCCAGTTGGTGATTTTAGATGGGAGACCGAATTCAACCCACAAGATAACAGATCCAGTTTCCTAGAAGTTGATCTTGATTACCCAATTAGGCTGTTTCTAGATCACAGTGATTTCCCCCTAATTATTAACAAGAAAATAGTAGAATATGCAGAATTATCACAATATCAAAAAAGTCTATTGGATCTCTCAGGAGAAGAGCTTGATAAGACCCCTAAGCTAACTGCAACCTTTGGTTCTGTGACCAACTATGTGATTTCTGAGCCTCTTCTACAGTATATTCTGACCAAAGGTGTGAAACTTAAAAAGGTTCACAGGGTCCTATCATTTACTGTGGCTCCTGTAATGAAACCCTACATTGAGCTGAACACTGATATGAGAAGGAAAGCAGTGAATAAATTCGAGGCTGATTTCTATAAGCTCATGAATAATTCAATCTATGGGAAATGCATTGAATCATGTAGAGGTAGATCTGTAGTTAAGATTGCCAACACTGAGAAGCTATTTATGAAATATGCTGCCTCTCCTTTAGTGAAATCAACAAGTCCCATAAGTGAAAGAGCAGTTGCCTTTGAGTTTTACACAAAACATGTGAAGCTAGATAAGCCAGTTGCAATTGGGGCTTATGTTTTGGATGCTGCCAAACTGCATAACTACAAGTTCTTCTATGATACTGTGAGGTCCCAATGGTCCAAAGCCAAGTTACTATTCCATGATACTGATTCCTTTTGTCTATATATCGAATCTAAGACCCTTGAAACAGATATAGAGAATATATCCTATGCATTAGACCTTGGAGGTGATTCCAGAATGACCCCAGGTAAATACAAAAATGAGATGCCAGGTTCTGCAATCCTGGAGTATGTAGGTCTGAGAGCCAAAGTTTACAGTTTCAGAACTGCTGAGATTGAGAGAAGTAAGCTCTCTGGGACTTCCACTGAGGAACTCCAATTCAATGATTTTAAGGAGTGTTTATTTGCAGGTATCAGCAAGACTGTGACTGCAAAGCAGAAGAGAAGGGCAGATCACACAATAATAGATACTGTGAGTAGAAGGGTTGCCCTGAATTGCTTTGATGCAAAGAGATACATCTTATCAGATGGTATTAATTCTGTTCCTTTTAATTAAGAGATGCCAGCAACTGGAAGAATAGTTAGGAGAACCACTGAGCAACTACAAGGTAACCTACTGCCTATCACAGTTCCAAAGGAGGAAAAAGGGGAATCTCGAATTGTCAAAAAGTCTGAGATGAAAGAGCTTGTCCCAGTAGAGATCCCAGTTGCTATTGCAGTGAAAGAAACCAGCAAGATTGCTAAGAGATTCTATGATGTGAGAACTGGTTACAAAGGGCTTCAAGCTATGAGGGCTGAGTTACCAGATGAATCCTATAAGCAGTTGCAAGAGTTCTATAAAAAACAGGAAGTTGTTCAGATCAATGCACCTGCTATATCTAGAAAGAGAGATCCCATGGTCCCAATAAGGCAACCCCTTGATACCTATGTGATTGATTTGCTCTTTTTCCCAGCTTACAAGAAACAAAACAATTGTTATGATACTTTTATGACTGCAATGGAATCCACACTGAGAACTGGGTATATCATACCTATCAGAGATAAATCAGCTCTCACTACATTGGCTGCATTTAAACAGCTTGAGATGAGAGTAGCAAGACCCATAGTAAAGGTTCAATCAGATGCTGGGAGTGAATTCCAAAATCGAATATTCCAGGAGTATCTATCTAGTAAATTCATAGAACACCAAGTGAGTGGAACTGCAGACCACAGAAGCCAAGGTCGAATTGAAGCCTTTAACAAGCAGATTAAGAGACTGATCACAAACTACTGCATAGCCAATAATACAGCTAGATTCTTTGATGTGTTAGGTGATATTGAGTATAATTACAATAATACAGTTCACTCAGCTACTAAGATGAAGCCAGTTGAAACTACAGAGGAGCATTATAGGTATATAGTGGGATTAGAAGATGAAAGATTCAAGAAATCAATAGCTTATCTTGATACCATGCAGCCTGGCATGTTTGTTAGAGTGAAAGTGGAGAAGAATCCCTTTGCTAAACAGGGTAACAATTGGTCTAGGATGGTTTACACTGTTGATAGTAGAGAAGGCTTTAAGTTTAAGCTAAAGAGTCCCACTGGAGAGATCATAGATAACAGGTTTGCTTTCCATGAGCTGTTGCCTGTGAATGCAGTTGAGTATCTGGAAACCCCTACAGTAGATGCCTTAGAGCAAGCTAAAGAGGAAGCCAGGGCTGATGCTGCTATAAGGAGAGAAGGCATAGAAGCTGCTAATGAAGTCCCAGATAAGCCTTTGATAGAGGCTAGAAAGGAGAAGGCTGGGAAAGTTAACAGGGAACTCAAAAAGCTCACTATAGCAGGGACACAGAAACTTTCTGAGGTTAATAGCCAGAGATGGTATAATGACTTTCAGACTACTAAGGAGTCATATACAGCCCCTAAACCTCAGAGAACACTAAGAGAAAGGACCAAAACTAGCTAGTTTGCTAGGCAAAAACTCGTTTTTTCCAAATATATGTATGACTGATATACATATATGCACATGATATACACATAGTCTTGTAGATCTTCTCAAGCGCTTCACAGCGATATGCAGAACGTTGCGTTTTGATGATCTGGTGATGAGATATAACAGTTTGAAGATGAAAAAGTCACTTGCCATAGTAGACTTGGTGAGACACTAGCTCAGGAGTCGACTTGGTGGTAAGCCGTTTTTGGCTCAGAGAATAGAGCGCTTGATTTCTGACTCAAAACTACGCGGTTCAAATCCGCTCGGGAACCTTTACTTCGTTCGCCGTGAAACTTGAAAAATAAAAAAAAAACGCGGTTTTTTCTAGATTAATGCTGTACCCGTCTAGAAAATCAATATTAACGTTTGCTACGATATCTCAACACCAACTTATCAAATCGATGCGCTTAAAACGTCATAAAATCGAGCATTTCAAGGCGGTCACAGCGCTTATGAGCCATATCGGAATTTCACTAACTGTAACTCCAAATCGCGATGAAACCGATTTTGAATTTCGATTTTAAATTCGATTAAAATCCATTAAACGTGAGTTTTTAATATAGATCACTAGGAAGTTATCAAATCGATGCACTGACGGTCGAATATAATCCCATATATCATACATAACAATAACTTGCAATCACATATACGAATCTCAATGTGTATAGATCGCTATTACGATTAAAGCGAGTTTTGAAATTCAAAATTAATTCGATTAAATTCGATTATAACTCAAAAATCGCGATTTATAACCATATACTTATCGTTTCGATCAACTTATGATATCGAATATTCAACTATATTATATTGCTTCGATAACTGTGATCCCATCTATGATCCCATCAATCTAACACTGCATTTAGTAAGCATCTGCCCTAGATTCCCCCTATTACCCTATTATTTAAGTGGACTCAAGGTTGACTCATATTAATCGTAAAAGTAGTAAAAGTATATGGATTTTGTTACGAATTCAATGGGAGGGTTGACTAAGTGGGTTGAGTTGACTCAAATTTCACAGGAAATAACAATGAATCAGAGTATAAATGCATTTTTTGAATCAACTACACCAACTAACACTGAGAAAGTAGAAGATATCATATAGTATTACCATATATGGTTTGTCAGGCACTATAATATAGTTGTCAGGCACTTATATAGTATGTCAGGCATTGTCAGGCACCTTTTTAGAAAACTTTTCTATAATTCAAATTTCATTGTTGATCCAAACAATGACTTAGCCAAAATAAAATACTTTATGAAAATCGATAGATTTAATGCCTGACAAATAAATGCTGCCTGAAAGATTTAACACCAACTAACACTGAGATTTTCACAATATATGAGGTCCTTACTGAATATGGTTTGTGTGACAGGTGTGACAGGTTTATCCCGTGGATTTTAAAAATCAATTTCTCACTAGGACTTTCCTTGGGATTGACCTGTCACACCTGTCACACCTGTCACACCCAAAATCCTAAGGGTCCCCCCTTAGACTCAACAAAACAATGATAAAATCATATAAGTTTCATGTATAATTACGATTGGATTCAATAAGAGATCGATTTGTTAATATAAACAAATGAATCATTTATGGATCTTAATCGAGTTTAGCGATATATTTCCGATTAAATGAATTAAATTTAATTAAATTTAATCGAGAAAGTACATGAATATAATATCGATTAAATCAATTAACTTTTAGACCAATCACACATAGTAAAATGCGGAGTTTTAACCAGAGGCAAGATCTAATTGAGATTCAGTTATATTATTCGGAAATATATACAGATTATCGATTAACTCAGTAAGACTAATCGGAAAATAAGAGAAATTTACGATAAAATATCGAAAAGAATACAAAATAATCGAAATAAATGAATATTCGATAAGATATACACAGATTATCGATTGATTGAAATAGAATATACGAGATATATCAACAAAATCAATTAAGATTAAGCCGAGGGTTAAAACTCCGCATTTTACTATGTGTGACCTGGGCGAGCTCTCCTTCGACGCCCAGGTCCTCCCCGTCCTCCGGTGCGCCCCGCCCCCGGCCCCGCGACCGCGCCCGCCCCGCACGGGCGCCCGCGCCCGAGAGCGGGCCCGCGGCCCCCGGACCTGTAAGGAAGTCTGCGCCGCCTGCGACGGGCCGATTCGCCTTCACAATCTACTCAACGCCGCTCGGAACGCAGACTGCCCACCGGAGTACGCGGGCTGGAAGGCGGCGCTCCGTGCCCAAGAGCTCTACGATTGCGTCAAGGTACGCCCTTGGGAGCCACATCCTAGCCCGCTCTAAACGGTACCCCGAGTCGCGCGAAAGGGGGGGGGGGGGGGGGGGGGCTACGTCGGGAGGAGACTCTCGACACCACCTACCTACTACTTCACCATACCTAGTCCTCGAGAAACTTCCCTGCTCTACTCTTAGCCTCGCACACACTAGATATAGCCGCCCCGTCCGACTCGCTGGGCCCGCCCAAGCGAGCGCCTGCCTTGCCTCCCTCTCCCGTTCTGCCCTCCTGCTCGCTCTCTTGGCCCTGCCTCCCACTCACGACCTCGCCAACGCTCCTCGCGCCTCGACAGGGAGGGAACGATGGACCGGAAGGCTTGGCGGAAGGCTTCGGCTGGTCGTTGCACCCACCAGATACCCCGGCCATCGTGCCAGGACCGTGGGTTGAAGGACCGCCGCGGAGGGGGGCTCGCAATTGCCCGCGGCGGGGGTGCGGCGGCTGGTTCGAGGCTGGAAGCCCTGCTGACCGAGAAATCCGACCCTCCCCTCCCCGCCACGGCCGGCGCCGACCTTCTCCGTCCCGCCCCACTTCTTCCCCGCAACGTCCCCCTCGCCTCATTCCCCTCGGCCCCTCTACGCCGACGTGCTTCCACCCGCGCTTCGGGCGAGCGGCCCCCTCGACGCGGAGCCCGCCGCGCTAGCTGTAGTCGCGGCCGCGTCGAGAGTAGGCAGATTAGACCGCGGGTCCGTCCTGGCTTTCCTACCGTACAGTAGAACAGCCCGCGAGCTCCGGACGTCCCGACGGTCCCTAGGCAGGCAGCACTAGCAGGCAGCACTCGTAGACCCCTGGGTAGTCCTCTCTGTAGCCTAGTCCTAAGCTAGGCTAGATGTATAGGTAGTAGCTCTCTGCTCTGGGTTAGCTTTGCTTTAGTTTACGTCTCCTTGACTAGCTCCACCCTGTCCGATGGCTGATAGGTTCCCTACCCGGCGTAACCAGTAGGCTCATCTTTCGACTTGACACTTTACGGACACCTCAGTTCTATCATTAGCCGTATTGTCTCGGTGTGTGCGAATTCATTGATAAAAGCCCCGCCCCCGGCCCGGCCCGGCCCGCCTCCCCGCGCCCGCGCCCCGCCCCGCTCGCCGCCTCCGGTCGCGGTCGGTCCGCGCAAGTCGAACCCTTGCGTTCGTGCCGCGTGCGCAGGCGCCTGAGGATCTTCTCGTCGTTCCTTCCAGCCGAGAACGCCGCGACGGCTGAACCTGCGGCGCCTTAGCACGATTGTAGGCATGCTGGCTTCGAGCGTTCGCTCTGGCAGGCATTGGCAGCCTGTCCACGGAATCCTGTCCACTACTCTCCATGGCCAAGGAAGCCTGTCCACTGAGCCTGAGCCTGATCATGAGCCTGATCATGAACCAAGGCTTCGAATTCGTGTCACGAAAAAAAATGGCTAGAGCTGCAGGCTGCAGCTAGCCTGCGCATGCACGATTCAGCAGCACGAAGAAGGCATCTTCTTGAAGAAAATTTAAAAAAATCAAAAAAATCGTTTTTCGAAACGTACGTATATACGAAGGCAACTTGAAGCACACGGTGTACCCGGCCCCGGAGTTGCGATCAGACTCGCGAGTTTAACTCGAGAGCTTGAGCTTCGGAGTTTTGGATCGGACTCCGATCGACTCGGCGAAGTTCATCGAACTCCCCGGAGTCCCGCGGGCCGCGGGCCGGGCTCGCGGCCGGCCCGGTGCTGGCGGCCAGTGGCGGGTCCGCCGGGCCGCGGCGACTCCGCGCCGAGCGTCCTTCTTGCCAAGTTGCAGGCTGCAGGCTGAGCCTGCAGCTGACTCAGTGAGCTGCGCGTGCATGCGCATGCGCGATTCCCGCGGCCGTCCGATGGTCCTGCCAGGCTCAGCGGCTGCCACTGGGCCCTGGCCATAGACTCCGTGCAGAGCGGCCGCACCGATCATCGCGATTCGCGAGGCGCGCGGCAAAGCTGAGACCGTCGACGTCGCCCTTTGTCGGACCTTGGAAAGCAGCCTGAGCTCGCCGTTCGCAGGTTGCTGTCGCCGCGCACACCATGGCCAGTCGTGGCGGCGGAGGCGCACATCCGATCACTGAGTCTATATACACAGTCGGCAGCTTCAGCTGCCTCAAGCTCACGCGTATACGTACGCACGCGCGAACCGCGGCTGAAGCTTGGGCATTTATATCCATAGATTCAGCAGCTCGACTTACGACCCCGCGCGTGGTCGCTCACGTACGTATATACGCGCCGCGGCGTGCACTGCATGCTCGGGCTCAACGTCTGCTTACGAACATAGGTCGCCAGTCTTCTCTCGAGCGGGTAACGCCATAAAGCTGCATATAACTGACCCGGAGGCATGGCGACCACTTCCTGCAATGCGCTCAATGCGGCGCCCGGCGTCAAGATTGAGGCCGTGCGTTCAACAGCTGTCCCATCGATGATATCATTGAACCCCGTAGCTGTCAACCTCGCGTGGCACTTATATATATTTGCACATCCGCGTGGCAGGGCTCATACGAGCTGCCTTTTTCAGAGGTGGGGAAGATTCGCGTTGACACGGCTGTCTACAATGGCTCCGGTCCCTACACTCTGGATGGCACTAGGACGCAGACCTACACGTGAGTGCAAATTTACGATGGATTCGATCGGATCCCTGCATGCGCAGCTGGCCGTGCACGTGGTCGCTCCGGTCACCCGGGTCTTTCGAGAAATCTGAATGCTTATCGCGATCTTCCAGATATACGGACCCGTACAAGCAGGAAAAGATGACGGACGCGACCGACAGCTACACGGAGACTGGTGCGGTTCGGGTAATATGCGCACTGCTGCTATAGCTAGCTAAATAGCGCCGTATTAACCTAAAGCTGACGTTATTTGGAATCCTAGGCAAGTACGTGATCCAGCAGCAAGTCACGCCCACGGACATTTATTACGGGAAAGAGGTCCCCATTGCGTGCGCTTTTTGCCTCCGTTGTAAAATATATATTAATTGCGATGGAAATTGATCGAATCATCACCGGGCAATATTAATCTCGTTCGCGCAGCGATCAGAACCATATCCCTGCGCCGGCGGCGGACGAGATCAGCTGGACCCGCGATCCGCTCAGCGAGTCCTTCAGCGGCGTCCTCCCGCCCATCGAGGGCCCCAAGTCCCCCTCGTCTCCGGAGCGGACCCCGGCCCCGGGGGCCGCCGGCGAGTGGGCGCAGGAGGGCGCGTCGGTCACGACCACAGAGAACGAGGTCGTCGAGTACGCCGCCGCGCAGCCGGCGTGCTCCGGCACCGGCCCCTGGTGCGAATACTCAATAAGCGATTGCCGATGTGTACAGCGGCAATATTAATGGTGATCGCGAACCGCCGCAGCTTTCCGGCGCAGCTCTACTCGCTCTCTCTGACGAGCGCCACGCCGCTCGCCGATCTCTCGAGCTTCGCCGACGACGACGTCCAGGGGAAGATCGAAGCGATGCTTCTCGGCGCGTACGCCCTCGACACGGTGCGGTTCTCGCATGCCATGCCTAGGCCACACGCAGGATGAACACACGAAAAATGCTCGCTATACAGCGCATAATTGTCTGTTGTTCTCTTTTTTCAGAAAATTTGCACGCAACCGCGAATTAAAGTAGTCCCGGGTTTCGACGGGCAATCGGTACCGGTACCGCTCTAATATGATTTCTATTTGCTCCGCAGAACCTCGAGGCGGGAGAGGTCGTTCGCACAGTCCTGCCGGGCACGGCGCAGTCGAAGGTGACTTGCTGATGATAGGACATCGATGTTCAAAATTCTTTAATAAAGACGCATTCCGTTCACACGATATCCATGTCCAGGACGTCCAAACGATTCCGTACACCCTCAAATACGATCAGAACACGCACAGCGAATTCCAACGTACCGTCGAGGAGAAGGGCACATTCACGAAGACAATGGTCCGCCAACCACTAGTACTTTATTTAATATTTAATTAATTAAGCTGATCGTAAATGCATGAGCTGCTGCGAAGGTCGTTTCGCAAGTGCTGATTCCTGCGTATGCGCGCACAGACCGGCACGATCAGTGGCGTTGGTCCCTACACGTTCTTGGACGGCGGCTTCAACATCGGCCAATACGCCAAGCCAGGTGCGATCGCGAGCATTGATATGCTGCAGAAATCTTCTTTATCGCTGACTACAGCGATTGCAATCGCAATCGCGCAGGACTCGAGGTGATTCCGCGATGACCGCGTAATTGCCGGTCGCCGTGGCTGCCATCACATTTTTTATCCTCGGCGCGCAGGTCGGGAGGTACGAGGTGCACGCGCGCGAGGACCGGGAGAGCACCACCAAGACTTCGCACACCGAGTCGGAGGCGATCAAACCCATCCAGGTCAGCCACGGGCCGGACTGAACGACCGTGCTGTCGACGTCGGTCCCACTCTAGATCTGGATCTCACACGCCGCGCTGCGCTGCCAGACGCCCCTCCCCGGCGGCACAGAGCTCCCCGAAGGGCTGCCCGCCCTCGCACCCACCAGCAAGATCGTCGGCACGCGGGTGCGCGGCTCGAGTCATGAGATAATCTCAAATTAGAGTGCCCTTCTCCTCGGGTTAGAGCTGATCATGAAGGTTGGTCGCAGGACGTCGCCTCTGAGACGCGAACCGACGTGAAGCAAATTCACTTGCCGGAGCAGAACGTCGTCGGGTGCGCCGCCGTGGCTTCAAACATTCGAATTTGCCGCAATATTTAATATTAGGGCCCCTGCCACGGCCCACCAATGTTCGATATTTGATTTCGGATGCGCCGCTCAGGAAAATGCAGTTGAGCCCGGAATTCAAAGCCGCCGCCCCGGGCCCGAAGTCGTGTCTAACGGTGTGTTTCGTGGTATACGTATCAATATAAGATAAGAAGATTAGAAATGCGCATGCGCTTAAACGCAATTCTTTTCGCTCCTCAGGGTGCTTGCCTGGATGTCGAAGGTCCCAGCATAGATTACACGGCGCAAATCACAAGCATGTGCCGGTGCGATGGGGCAGCAATGCCACTCCTGCGTTCTTGATATGCACACGTCCAGTGATAACGGGACTTGCGCGCTCCCAACGGACATGAAATGCCCCTTGGTCAACCCGGTGCGCATATGCGGATTGTCGGATACGGAATCTTACTGTGCATGCGCATTCTTTCCCCCCAATTTGACTGACTCGGCGAATGCGCATGTGGATATGGATGGGCCCCTCCACCGATCACTCTTACGTACACCGTTCGGCGAGAAGGTTGTGCCCGAGGTGCCCACTTCAACTCTGATTCAGATTTAGCTATAGAAGAACTCAGATTAAGCTATATATATAGAATAATTCTTCACGAATCAAAGCTCATGCAGATGATCATCCTGACGTGCACTCCGCCATTCTTAGGGGTCGTTCATGGTGCGGGACGCGTCGACGGGCATGTGCCTCAGCTTGTCGGCTGTCGCGTACGGTGTCCCCGTCGTCCCCGCCCCGTGCAACCCGAACCACCGTGCGCCTCCCCTCGACACATAGTAAAATGCGGAGTTTTAACCCTCGGCTTATCTTAATTGATTTTGTTGATATATCTCGTATATTCTATTTCAATCAATCGATAATCTGTGTATATCTTATCGAATATTCAATTATTTCGATTATTTTGTATTCTTTTCGATATTTTATCGTAAATTTCTCTTATTTTCCGATTATTCTTACTGAGTCTATCGATAATCTGTATAAAATTCCGAATAATATAACTGAATCTCAATTAGATCTTGCCTCTGGTTAAAACTCCGCATTTTACTATGTGTGATTGGTCTTTTTGTTAATTGATTTAATCGATATTATATTCATGTACTTTCTCGATTAAATTTAATTAAATTTAATTCATTTAATCGTAAACATATCGCTTAACTCGATTAAGATCCATATAAGATTCATTTGTTTAATAAAACAAATAGATCTCTTATTGAATCCAATCGTAATTATACATGAAATTGATATGTTATTATCATGTTTTAATGAGTCTAAGGGGGACCCTTAGGAATTTGATGAATAATTGGGTGTCACAGGTGTCACAGGTCCATCCCAAACTTTTGGAAATTTACTCTTTATAGGAGAAACTTTGGGATAGACCTGTGACACCTGTGACACTTACCATATTCAGTAAGGATCTCTTTTATAATGAAAAACTCAGTCTCAATCTAATCTATGTAATTCTAATTGAATAAACAAATGAAATAATCGAGTGTCACAGGTGTCACAGGTGTCACAGGTCCATCCCAAACTTTTGAGAGTTCATTTGTATGCTATAGAAAACTTTGGGATAGACCTGTGACACCTGTGACACTTACCATATTCAGTAAGGACCTCATATATTGTTGAAAATATCAGTGTTAGTTGGTGTAGTTGATTCAAAAAATTCATTTATACTCTGATTCATTGTTATTTCCTGTGAAATTTGAGTCAACTCAACCCACTTAGTCAACCCTTGCATTGAATTCGTAACAAAATCCATATACTATTACTACTTTTACGATTAATATGAGTCAACCTTGAGTCCACTTAAATATAAATATAATATAATAGGGGGAATCAAGGGGATTGTTGAGTTTTATTGTAAGGAAATCGAATAGTATTCGAAATCTTACACTTGTAGGTTTAGGATGCATTCATATTTTGGCTACATCATACAGTAGAATTCTATTGTAAAAAATGTCCGGAATCCGGAAAATAATCATTGTAGAAAGCTATTGTAATAAAAAAGGTAAATCACCCTGATCATCATTATAGAAACTCATCAAAACGGGAATCTATCATGTTATGTCTCTCAGTCTTCTCAAATGTTAAGAAATTCATTGTTTTATCGATCTCATCTGCTACTGATTGTGTTTTATGCTGAGCTTCTTTACCACAACTGAATATATCAATTGCTAACATGCCTTCATTGGAATAACAATGAGCTGTGCAATGGCTTTCATCTAACAGCAGAACCAATGCAAAACCAGGAGGTGATAGTTTGCCATCAAATATCTCACAGTGTTTATGAACAATCCTAATACCTTGTCTCAATACTGCTTGTTCAAGGGTTCCCATTATCCAATTCCCTAGAAAGCTCACATGCTCATATCCTGTTGCTATAGCTGATTTAGCTTTGTAATCAAGCATAACATGAAAGCCTCTGTATTGAGTCTCCATTAAGAATACCTTAGAAAAATTAATTAAACCTAATCGAACCTAATGCAAATATCCCTATACTCTACTCTAATTGATGAAGTAGCCCTTTTCCTATAAGCCTGAGAGTGCTTTTTGTTGCATTCCCTACACCCTGATCCCTTCACATGATTAAAGGGATAGGTTAGGATCACCTTGTTACACTGCAAACATCTAACAGATACTTTCTCTTGAGCTTTGATGTAATGTGTCTCACTGTAATCGAATTTATCTTTACCATGAACTGTCATAGCAGCATCAATAAACTTTTTTGTTTTACTATCCATACTCTATATATAACCAATATTCTTATGGAGCAGTATCCTGCCCGAAAATGGGGAAATATCGATTTGTGCCATAGTATTCAGCATAGGTATTCTGCCTTGCAATAAAATCGGTTCTCTCAGCATATAATACACACTTGTAGATACCAAACTTGGTGGCTCTCACTAAGAACTGGTAATCTTCTAAACCGAAATTGACTCCATGATAAGCAATTCCAAAATTATCATATGGGGTGATCACAACAGCAAAATTAGGAGTTCCACCCTCTACTTGACAAAGAGCATAAACATCTGGTGGAATATCCACAACTACCTTGTAGTGGTCACCAATCTCAACAAGGGAGTCTACTACTGCTGTTTGTTCATTCACAACAATGGGAATATCTTTATAATGTATGGGGCATTCATGCTGGGGACATAGGTTCGAATTCTTGTATTGGGATCAATGGGATTGGGTTGATCATTCACAAATAAAGGCGCTCCAACAGCCCCACCAACCCTAAGACCATCACCAATATAAGCTCCCCCCGATTTGCAGTTAATAGCTCCCGACCTAGATTCAAAAGAATAAGTAGAAAGAGGATCTCCATAACTATCTGGGTCTCCATAATGGGCAGAAAAGTTTGCATTTGTGACAAGTAGCTTAGTTGTCTTAACTATACCATTATTTTTATCACATCTGAGTTCCTGTAATCTCAGTTTGTGGGTGGAACCAAAGGTGTTCATTGTAGGTTGGACCTCTGTTGATTGGAGACCCTCTACATCATCAAAGGTAGCATGCTGTAGAACATGGTTTGCTGGGGCAGCTAATGATAGTTGAGGTGTAATAATTCGTTCAAGTGGGGTTGCTCAGCCATTTTACATTAAAGGGATATATCTTTTATGGGTTGGGTCATCAATTACATCTGGCTCCATGTAAAACCCTGTTTGAGAAAGAGTATCAGGAGTAACACCTCTTAGAGCTGAGACAGCAGCTATATCTGTTCTGATACCCATAACTGTAATTGTATATTTTCCAATATCTGTAACAAACAGATCATAGGTGAAATTGTTATTATAGACACAGAACCCTGTGCCAAAATGATCATATCCCTGAACACTGAAATTGTATCTGTGACCTGGCTGGTTATTGTTGGCTCTACATAAAGAAAGCATTGCAGAAGGAATGACCAGCCCTCTCATTACTCTTTTGGTTCCTTCAATCAATTCAGAGTTTTCAAGTGTGACAGTATAACCTTGGTAAAATTGAATAACTGGCTGTTGTGCAACTGGTATATATAATCGAATTCGTTGTGGGTTCTCTACATTTTGTTCAAGAGTATCTGGGACATCATTATACGAAATTGAGGATGAAAGTTGACCTGAAACTCTGCAGCCACCACCAATAAATGCTCCTCCTGATCTCACAGTTACAGCAGCAGTGTTTTTATCATAATCAAGGGCTTTCAGATCAACACTGTAAGCATCAGGACCTCCATTAGTAGGCTGAAAGAAGTTAGCATTTGTGACAAGAAGTCGAGTTGTTTTAACCACACCAGAATTCTTATCAGCTCTCAGCTCTTTAACTCGAATAATCGAATTTTTATCAAAGGAGTTGCCATTGGAGTTGGGTCTCTCTGTGGATTCTAAACCACGAACCTCATCATTTACTTCATGCTGGCGAAAATGCATTGCAGGGGATCCAAGGGAATATATAGGCAGTTGAACTCGATTATATTCACCCATTGCTTCTTTTACTAAGAAGGAAAGAAAAATAATGTTCATTGTTCTTCTGTGACATTATTATACTCAATACCTTTCTTTACAGTTCCCCTTTGGAAAGCCTGCAACACAATTGCTTCCTTGGAGGTTGGTATTTGAACTCCTGATGAGATACAAGATTGAATCTCTTTCTGAACAATCTCATCAATTGCAATTCTTGCCCTGTTATGAACAACATTATCAATCCAATCCTGAACAGAGGCAGCACAGTACTCCATTCCCAAATTTTCGGTATCAGATAGAACAACTTGGTATATATTCGACATTCCTACTTAATAGTGAGAAAATTATGTGATACTTAGAAGTTCACCAGTAAACATGGTTCGACTTGAATAACTACCTGTGGTTCCTGTGACAATTGTTACATATTCTCCTGCAGCAAGATTGAGTATAACATTTATATATAGAGGTTTTGCTGCAATTGTTGTCGAAGTTCCAAAGGTTCCAATGGAAAGACCACCAGGGTTAGTGTCATTCACCTGCAAAGTAAGACTTACAGAAGATGAAGTTGTGGAGGCAGAGTTTACTGTAAATCTGTAATGACCTGCAACAGGAGCTGTAAATCTTCCATTGCCTACATTGAATGCACCTCTGTTATCAATAAAAACTGTTGTCCAGTTAATGAGAGGGGCAGCACTTGTAGCAGTGTGTGTGTAACCAAGTTGAACACATAATCGAGGTTGAAAATCATACTTTAAATAACATCCTGTATTCAGGGTGAAACTATTGGCTTCTAGGGTCGCCATAACATCACTATTGCGTTTAAAAACCAGATTTGCGCTTGATCCTGTGTCTATTTCAGGTGTAACTATTTTGGTAGTTGCTGAAACAATAGATTGTTGCGCCCAGGAACATACACACCCCCATTTGCTGTTACCAAATCATTAAACGTAGTTGCTCCTGTTACTGTGATTTGTTCTGTTGTAAGATTCCCATTTATTCTTGCTCCATCTCCAATGTATGCCCCTCCACTTTTTACCACAAGAGCAGAGTTATTACTTGTGTTATCAAAAGTAACAATCTTGGGTGTGGTGAACCCTCCCACATCATCATAAATTGCAGAATCCGAAACGATCTGTCCTGATTGAACTTGATTTTTATTCGAAACTATGAGACCTGTGGTTCTCACCTTCCCCCATTTCGATCACATCGAATTTCTTTGCATCTAATTACAGAGTTCTGCGAAAATGAATCTGCCCCAGTTGTTTCTGTACAAATAAAACCTGGGGTTGCATCTGTTACAGCATGGTTAAGTTGGTGTATTTTTGGGGCAGCATAACAGAAAACAGGGACTGCTATTTGAGTAGCCATTCTTTATATTACACAGACAATATTATATGGCGCTTACCAGATAACAGCCCAAGTAACATCGTTGGCTTATAGTGATAGTAACACCTGTTGAGTTTAATATTCCAACACTGTCCCCCATGTTAAGAGTAATTAATGTTTCGTATGTGATAGCCATTTGTCCTGTTAATGAACATTGAAATTCGTAATTGGATGCAATTCCATTTATTGAAAGCTTTAAGATAGTCACATAAGAAGTCTGAGTATCTACTCTGAGAGCTGTGAAGAAAACCCGGTATACACCTGCAACAGGTGCAGTAAATAAATACCAATCATTCCAGTTGCCTTCATTGTTGACATAATAAGTGGCGAAACTAGGAACTGTAAAGGTAACTTGAGAGCCAGATGCCCATGATGATGTTGATACTGTCTGATTGGGTAACAGTTTTGTGACACAAAATCTTGGGCAATAGGTCCTTTTCAGATAGCAAGTTGGAGAAAGTGTGAATGATTTTATCTCTGTCTCTGCAACTGTCGTTTTTTCAAGAGTGACAATTGTATTACCATTTACTTTGTAGGTCATGTTGGAATCTGTTCCAGTACCAATTTCGGATGTTTGAACTCTCAGAAATGCTTGAAGTGTCCCATAAATTATATTTCCTAAAAGACCAGAGTTGATATTCATTAATTGAGTAAAACTGCTTGTCCCATTCACAGTCAACTGATTTGCTGTGACAGTCCCCACCACAATTGCTCCATCACCAATGTAGGCTCCTCCACTTCTGACTACAAGAGCCGAATTATTTATTGTGTTATCGAAATTAACTATCTTTGCTGTGGTGAATCCACCCACATTATCATATATTGCTGAATTGGGGACTATTTGACCTGCTTGAATCTGATTTTTATTCGAGATTATAATGCCTGTGGTTCTTATCTTGCCTCCATTTCGATCACATCGAATTTCTTTGAATCTGAGTATATTATTCTCTGTGAAAGAGGTATTACTTGAAGTTTCAGTGCAAATATACCCAGGGGTTGAATCAACTACTCCATGAGAGGTGCTATGGAGTGATTTGGCTGCAAGTTCATAGTTTGGGATCTCTAATAGTGAGGTCATCTTTATATTAATCAAATAGTTAAATTGCGACAGCAATGTAATGGATTGTCACAGTTTTGGATGAATTATTCATTGCATATGGATCAGTGAAAAGTTCACAAGTGAAATAGTTACTGTAAACCTCCAACAGGTTCACAGTAAAAATGACAGGAGTTGCTTGATAATTTGGATCTTGTCCTTCATGCCTTACTGTTGCTGTCACAACAGGAGGAGAAGCAAAGGCATTGGTAAAATAGATAGTTAGATTGAACACATAGAGATTATTGTAGTTCAAAACAGGAGTAGTGTAAACATACTTTCCTGCTTGAATTTTCCCATTAAAATATGCATTGAGTTGACTGGAAAGATCTGCTTCTGTAATGCATCTACTGATAGTCTGATTATTTGAAGGGTTCATAGCATAGAAATTCCTTGCATAGGCATTCCCTCTCACAAGTAGTGTTTGATCATAATAATTCTGCGAATTGTGGAAAAACCATGTTTCATCAAACATTGGTCCTGCTGGTTCTACAATCTGACCTGATCCTACATACATTGTGCTGTTGGCTCTAATAGTGGTTGCTGTGAAGGGATCAAGAGTTGGTCTATTGGTCAAATCATTGTAGTTGCCTGAGAATATTGCAGGTTTGTTATAGATATCTGTATTCCAATCATGAGTGTGTGCAAAGTCTGTAATCTCTGCCTTTGTGTGATTGTGAGCAAAATCTGTTATCTGTGACTTGGTGTGAGTGTGTGCAAAATCTGTGATCTCAGATTTAACATGAGTGTGAGCGAAATTCGTAATATCTGCTCTGGTGTGGGTGTGAGCAAAATCTGTTATCTGTGATTTTGTGTGAGTGTGTGCGAAATCTGTGATCTCTGCCTTTGTGTGGGTGTGTGATCTATTATTAAGATCAAGGAAGCTTCCTGAAAATGCCACAGGATGCAGATTTGCAGCAGTAGGTTTATTAATGAGATCATTATAATCTCCTGTAAATGAAATGGTTTTCAGTTCACCCCTTCCTACATAATCAGAAGGTAGATCAATCTTGATGGGCATGATAGCTGGATCATCTGGAATCTCATACTCACCTCCTGGGTGAACCACAGGGAAGGTTTGATTGCTTTCAGTGTGGACAAAGAAATTGCATGCTGTTACTGTTCCATCAATAATCCCACCTGTGAGAGGGAGGTAATTTCCTGTGACTCCTATACCTGCAATGATTGTATTAAGTTCTGTTTCATCTATGTAGTTCTGGGCTTGAAGGTAATCCTCTGTCACCACTCTTGATATGGTCTCATTGTGAATATTCTTTGCTGCTGCCCTCTGATTGATCTCTAGAACTCCCTCACCAACTCCACCATTATAATTCGTTTTGATCCATGCCATCTCACATCTCTTATAGTCATCTCGATTTCCTATGAGAGCATCAGGTAACAGTCTCTCCCTGCTAAATATTAACTTTGGTCTTGAACCATCCAAATCACTCACATCAGTAACATTTATTTGGATTGCTGCATCTTTATCATCAAAGTTCACTGGATCAGATGGGAGTGGTGGTAATCCTGCTGTCATTGGGATGTCATCAGCATAGTAACTTGTCAAATAGATACCTGGTTTGGTGTCCAATGCTCCAAAGTTTCCACCTGCTGCAATCATCTGCATTCTTGTAGGGGGTCTGATGTATAATTCACCCTCCATAGTGGTCCCTGCATCAATGCCTTTTCGATTTACATAATAGTCATTGACTTGCAGCCTTTCAGGTATGGCATTGCTCTGGTAAAGACTCACACCATGTGGGAAATCTGTTAACAGATTGCCTGCAGATGCAAATTTGGGTTGCTGATCGATTTCACTCCAAGGGTGTCTGTGATTGCAGTTGGTGATCTGGGTATAATCATGAGTGTGAGTATCAGGAGGGAAGGTGATAGGTTTGTCTACAATATTTGACCAGGCATGGGTGTGATCATCTGGGGGAAAAGTCAATGGTTTGTCCACAATATTCGACCAGGCATGAGTGTGATCAAAATCTATAATTTGGTCTTTGGTGTGGGTATGGTTTTTGATCCACCCATCCACAACATTTGAAGTTGGATGATGTGGGAGGTTTGCATTAGATGTAACAGTAAGAAAATCGACAGTTATATTGCTTGCATAAAGGTTACTTGTGTAAAGGTTACTGGTAACAGTAAGGTCCCCTGTGATTGTTCCACCTGTTTTGAGAAGATACTTTGATAATTCAAGAGCAAGTTCATTTTTCGTTACATAATTTGCAAGCATAGCAAGGGTGACTATATTCACAAGAACAACAGCAGTAAGATAATCCTCTGTGACCACTCTCGAAATATTTTCATTGTGTATGTTTTTTGCAGCCATCCTCTGATTGGCTTCCAGAACCCCACCATAATCTGTTTTAATCCATGCAAGCTCTGCTCTCCCATAATTATCATTTGCAGTTCCCACTATGGGAATGTAGGAATATTTATCTCTGCTGAATACTATCATTGGTCTTGATCCATCCAGACTGCTCACATCTGCAACATGAACCTGTATAGCAGAGTTGAAATTTTGCTAGGTCTGTGGGAATGTCAGCCTCCATGTAGCTTGACACAAAGATATTTGGTATGGTTGCTCCTGGTGGTGGTGGGGTTTCAAAAGAGCCTGGTAATGTCCTAATATGAAGTGGTCCTCTCATAGCTGAATTTGCAAGTGTCCCATTCACATGTACATAGTGTTCATTCAAAAAGATTCTTTCTGGGACATTACAAGTCTGATAAAGAGAAACCCCCAAGTTATCAAGAGGCTCTACCTTTGCGAATTCTGGTTGGTCATTGATCTCATCCCAAATATGTTCATGTTTGCTTGGTGGGAACTCAGTAGGTATCCCATCAATATCACCCCAATCATGCCTGTGATCTTCTGGTGGATACTTTTGAGGTTTGCCTAAGATCTCATCCCAATCATGATTGTGATCCTCTGGGGGATACTTTGCAGGTTTATTATTAATTTGTTCATAATCAGGAAAGAACTCCCAGATCTCAGGTCGAAATCCATCTGGTAACAATTCCTCATGGGGTTCATAAGGTTGCTCATAATCAACTGCTGGTGGATCATGACCATCTGGTAGGTAATTTTCATGGGGTTCATAATTTTGCTCATACTCATACTCTTGTGGATCTAAGCCATCAGGTAAATACTCCTCCTCATTGGGGTCATATTGATCATACTCATACTCTTGTGGGTCAAAACCATCTGGTAAATACTCCTCCTCATCTGGAACGAATTGATATTCATCAAGCTCTAATATATCGATTTCAGGAGGTAAATACTGCTCATCTATTTGCTTTTTTGGTTCAATTATAGGTTTATTGCGAACTTGCTCCCAACTAACAATGTGCTGCCCAAAGGCTACATCCTCAGTGGCTGTGTATTCTCTTCCAGGCTGCTTCTTTGGTGTTAAATCGGGTGGTCCATTGGGAAATGGAATAGGGAATGGGACAGTAGGTCCATTGGGACCATAATGCTCAATGATTTCTCTTAGGGTTTTCTCACTAACAAGCTTCTCACCATTTGCATACACATTACTGCCATGGATATTTCGCCATTGCCTGGTTCGAATTCCAAGGTCTTTCACATTGCTATACAAAGGCAAAAGGTGCCTATCCATTTCGACTAAATCAGGGTGTAAATGGATTGCTACTGGTTGACTGGGGCTACTGTTGATTGTAATTGATGGCTTTTTTTGATGGACATCTTTTGGAGTAAAAAACCCAAAAGGCTCATTCCTCGCAAAGTCATATGTAATATCCTTGGGGTATACATCATTTGTGTAGGAGACCTGATTTGTGTTGGCAATGGGACCCACTTGCAATACTTGGGGGACCTCAGCTTTTGCAGTGCTGCCCTCATTGTAAATTCGCAAAGCTGTGTTCTGTTTGCCCTGCTCATCTTGAACATTGAAAACCAAACGACCACTATCAAACCTGGAAGGTATATCTGGATGGGTGCCACTGGTTTTTAGTTTCCTAGGTCTCCTTCTGGTTGCTTTAATCTCTGCCACTTGGTTTGCTTTCACATTACCCAAGCTAAAAGCAACACTGACATCCTCTTTATCTGGATCGGTTTGATTCACAGATAAAGCATGCTCCCTTGATTGAGTCTTTGATGAATTATCAGAGCTGTGGTCAATTGAAACTGAACCCTTTACTTTAATATTATCAAAGTTCACATGCTTGGTGCTGCTTGCATTATCATCTTGAATGGTTTCTAGATTGGGTGGGTAATTGAAGCTCATGGCTTTTACTATATGGATTTATAAAATTCCTGATAAGTAAAAGATGCCTCTCAAAATAGTCCTAAGTCTGTCAGGGGGAGGTGCAAGGGGCATTATCATAACCAGGCTGCTAAAAGAAATCGAAAATCGAACTGGCAGGAGAATAATCGATCTTGTGGATCTTGTGAGTGGAACTTCCACTGGTGGGATCATTGCTATTGGGTTAAACATCAGGCATCCTGATAAACCAGGTGAACCTAAACTGACAGCAAACGATTTACACAATATTTACCTAACTCAACTGCCCTTGATTTTCGCAAATCCTCGAAATATAATCGAAAATGCCCTTTTTAATACAAAGTATGATGTGGGACCCTTGGAGACTGCAATCAATTCAGTTACTGGTGAATCACTAATACAGGATTCCCTAAAGGACATTGTGATTACATCCTTTGATACTCAGAATATGAAACCAATATTTATCACAAATGACAACAATTACAACTTTATGCCTGTAAGATTGCTGCTAGGGCTACTTCTGCTGCTCCTACATACTTTTCACCTGTAAGCATTGTTGATTTCAATCGGGGAGTATATGTCTGTCTCATTGATGGTGCCATTTCTGGAAACAATAATCCCAGTGTGTGTGGTTACAGCCATGCAAAGAAAATTTACAGTGATGATGATGATATTATAGTAATAAGTATATCTTGTGGAGAGGTGGACCCACATTTAGAGTCTGATTATGTGGGTTATGCTTATGAGACTGTCAACAGCTGGGGCATTCTCTCATGGATTGCCTCAACAGATGGAAGCCCATTGATTAACATGCTCATGGCTGCAAGTGAGCTATCTGCCCTTGATAAGATGGAGGAGTTGTTACCCTACAACTATGATCAGGATTATGGGAGATATTACAGGCTATCAGTACCTCTTCCGAATCACATAGTAAGCTCCCTGGATGACACCACAAAGATTCCAGATATGCTTGCATTTACTGAAACCTACATAGCAGCAAACAATGATATGATCAATAAGCTTTGCAGCCTTCTAGTAGCAAACTATGAACTAAAGAACCCTACAAAGGCTTACATCTCATCCACTCTCACTACATCACCTCCTTTGGATGCCAATTGGTATCAGCTTGCAGATGATGCCTTTACTGCCTCATCCTCTGTGACAGGTAAAGAGCCTTTCATGGCTAGACCTTCAGCATTTGGCTGGGAAGCTGGAGCCTATGCTCCTGAGCAGATATGGGAAACCCCCACTGAATACCTTCAAGTTGCTTTTCCATATACTTTTGAACTCTCTTCTGTGATTGCCTATGGATCAGGGACACAATGCTTTTATTAAGACTTTCAATGTGGCAACATCCACTGATGGGATCAACTGGTCTTTTATTCGATCAGATGGGCAAAACAAAATATATGTCTGTGAGAACATTAACAATGCTCACAACTCAGGTGATGTGGCTCTATTGAGTGGATTTCCTCTCAGCATCAAGGATGCTTTTACATAGGTTTTTCTCTCAGAATTAAATATATTCGCATTTATCCCCTTGTGTATGTGAATGCTCCACAATGAGAGTTGACTTTACAGGTGCCTTTATTCGATAAACTCCAACTGAAAAGAATTATCGATTCCATTCATATCAATCAGTTCACCAAAGTAATCTTTAAACTCAACTGTGAGTTCCTTATCACCAGGTTTCTGTCATTTATCTGAATGAATTCTGCATGTTCACCACTATGGTAAACATAGCCACCTATATCCTTACTCAATTGCAATCTAAGGATTGCCCCTGGTTATGTGGTTGCGATTTCGGAATTATATTGTGTCTGCTGGCAAGGGGCAAGCTCTTTAATATGCATGTACAGATACTGCTCACATTCATATCAGACATCTTCCTGCTGTCAAAATAATATTGCAAGGGCTTAGAGGAGAGTCTGGGTCCTGAGAAGGTGATTCCCCATGCTGGGTGATCAGGTGTAATAGGTTTGCCATCATACTTTAAAAGGTTCTCAGGTCGATAGGGAGATCCACCAACAGGAGGAGTGCTATAATACCCAGTGTGTATTCAGTAGAACTCACACCCAAAAGCTTCCCTATTCGCTTGTTGCTTGCATAAAACGAAACTCATGATTACTGTAAAACTCCACTTTATAGGTAGTTGGATTGTAGAATATCTTGAACTCAAAAGCTACTGTTTTGCCTGCAATGGTTTGGAAGCTTGAATAGTTCAGCCCATAATTATAAGGGTGTGTTACCCAAAATGACTGATTGATGTAGCCACTGGAAGGGGATACACTTGTTGTGTGATCACTTGGTTATATGAACCATCTTGGTAATTAAACTGAACTGTTAGATGATCAGTTCCCACACTGTTATAGATACTGTTTGGAATCTCTGCATAGAGAACCCTACATTCCCTTGGTCTCTCTACTGGAGTTGTGAGGGTGACCCTGTAAGAGTTTTCATTTTGTCCTTGGCTTCTATCCCTGCTATCAATATTAACAAGCCGGTTCATTTTAATATATGAATATAGATAAAAGAAGAATGCCTGTGGATTACATCGAGGTTAGCTCATTTAATACAATCTCTGGTGATGGTCCCACATCAAGCTTTGTGGCTAGACTCCCCAGTACTTATGAGAATGTGAGGGCTGTGAGACTGGTCTCAGCCGAATTTTATAACAGCATCCCTATGGTGAGTGGTGAAACCAAAGCAGGAGATGTAACAGTTGATAACACATTTAGTATTTATTATTCTGAACAAACTCCAGGAGCTGGAAGCTCAGGAATTCCAACAACTCGCCCAGCTGCTGATTTTGAACAATGGAAACAATTCATGGTAAATCGCGAGACCCCCATCCAAAGCCACCAACAGCTGGTGAATGTAATCAACTCAAAATTCATTGGCAGAACTCCTCAACCATCCATTCGCTGCAAATGGGATGAGTCACTGAAACGAATTATATTCCACTCGGCAGTGCCTTTTTACCTGGCTTTCTCACTTGCTGTAAACCCAAGCCAACAAACAATCCAAAAGCTATTGAGTTCAGCTAGACTGCTTGGTCTTGATCCTGGAAGATATGGGAATTCCCCAATCAAATCCCAAGTTTATGATGCTCTCACTGATGGAATCTTTACTGATGGTCGAGTGAATGGCATTAATATCTTCTTTTGAGCCTGAGAAGACAGGGACAGTGTTTTGTTTGTGAGAGTAAAGGAGCTGGGTGATCTGGTTCAATGTGGGGATGGTCTTCTGACTGGTTACTTTCACAAAATAGTGGTCCCTGATAAAGACTATGGTGAGCATGTTGTTTACAATTCAACAGAGCTCATCCACTTTACAAATACTATATAAAAAGGTTGGATTATCCACTTTCTCGGTTGATATTGTTAATGCTGTAAATGAACCAATTGATTTTGAGGGTCAACCTGTTCATCTGACCTTTGAAATTCGCTATGGTGATGAGCCAGCAGGAGACCCAGTTTATGAATACTTTAAGATGAGATGTCGCAGCTTCACCCTTCCTATCCAGTTATTACAAGCTTCGCATAAATTAGGATCATTGGTAGATTTTTTATGTTGCAGTATAATAAAAGAGAATATAATGGATATCACTTCCACTCTTCAAAGACTTTCGCTGAAAGAAGCCCTAACAACCCCAGAGGAGGCGAAAGCCTTTTCCTGGATAACTCTCTTATGCTTGGTCTCGAATCCAAGTCTAGCCAGTTCTAGTTGTTGTGAATCCCAGCAATACTTTGAGAATAAATGTGGGAAATCGCATTTCTTCAAGCTACCTCGCTACAATTTCTGTGGAAAACTCGAACTTGCTTTCGACTTCAGCCATCACTTTTGCTGGTGATACTGACCTAGTTCGCATGGATACCTCGCCCAGTTGGTGCTTTAGTTCAGCGACTTGAATTACTATGGATCTTACACCTACCATATTCCATCTGATTTCCTTGCTCATTTCCCCCTGGTCTATTATTCGGAGGATCAACTAGCTAAAAAGAAGCGATCAATGGGCATGGTTCATGGCATTCCTGCTCATGGAACCAACCGCTTGGTGGCTCATTTTTCGTTGAAATTCCTGTGCCTTGGCTAAATCACTACCTTCCCCTTGGTGCTTTATCTGGTGAAATGTTGTTACTGTTTTGGTTTAAGGATGCTGGAAAGGGTTATGTTGAAACTTCCTATGGTGGTCGTGGTCTTACTGTTGCAGCAGCTGATGTAGATTATTCAAAAGATGATGGTCTTGGAACTGCCCCTGCTGAAACTGTTCTGGCAAATGTTGGTCAAAACATCACAGACTTTACTCTTGGTGCAACAACCCTGTCATTTCTATTACTTCTCCTCGCCTTTACATGCATGCTATTAATGTTTCTGATGAGCTTTCGCTACTGTAATTGAAAAGTAAAGACTACTGGCATGGCTATTCCCTCCCTTGATATTGGATTTGTAGATGCTAGTGCTTTCCCTGCCAAGGGCAATGCCCAACCCAATCGAATTAACTCTCTCAAATCTCAGGTCTTGTTTATGCTCTGCTTGTTTCAGTTCGTGATAATGCAACTGTTGATAAATCCACTGGCTCCCACAGTGTTCTTAAGACCTATGCCAACTCCAAAGATATTACTTTCACTGTTGAAATTAATGGACAGCGACTTTTGCCACTGAGCCAATTTCCCTACTCAAAGGTGCTGAGCTAATTGCTGATGCCTTCAAATGCTCTAACATGGATAAGGTTGCTGATCGCTATGTCCTTTCAGGTTTAAGTTTCTGCATTGATGGAGAGAAGGCAATTCGAAATATTGCCCAGTCTGGTTATGTTGATTTAACAAATTCCTCTCTTCATTCCTCACCCTGTACATGCCTTCAGATAAGGTAATCGATGTTAATGTTCGCGCTCTCATGCATTCCTATATAATTTTGGACAAAGATGGCTTCGTCGTATAAATTTGTAGATTGTGACGATATTCAGTCTCCTGCATTATTTTTATATGTCTTTATTAAGAAAGATATACAACAATGACTGATTTGGATGAATTTGTGGCTGGTGAAATGATAGAGCCACCATTTCGT